>VVHJ01001215.1:0-17512 GCA_015107715.1 Tylochromis polylepis
TTGACCCAGCATTTTGAGTTTAATTATATATTTATGTTTATGATTATGTTTTAGTTATTAGGTGTTCTAAGTTCATTTCCATTTTTGCCTAGGTTGCTTGTTATAGTTATTTTGCAGTTTCCCCTTGTGTCTTGCACCCCTGTGTTTAGTCTCCCTCTACCTTCATGTGTCATGTCTGTGTGTCTCATGTTGTCAGGTTCATGTTGTCAGGTCTGCGTCCTATGTTTCCTGTTTTATTTTGTAGAGTCCTGTGATCCTGTGTTCCTATGTTCAATGTGTTTAGTTTTACACTCCCCTGTGCTGTCATTATGGTCATTGGTGTCACCTGTTCCCTCATGTGTTTCCACTCCCCTTGATTACCTCCTGTGTGTATTTAAGTCCTCTGTCTCCCTTTGTTCATTGTCAGGTCGTCCGTCTTTCCCACGCCATGCTTCTGTGTTTTATGTCAGGTATTCATGTCCAGGTTTTTCCATGTTCAGTTCTAGTTCACCCAGTTTAGGTTTATGTTTAGTTTCTTATTGGTTCATCTTGCCTTTTGTTTGTATTTATTTTTTCCCCGCTTTAATAAACAGTGTGTTTTGGTTTAGTTAAGTTTCGTCTCCTCACGTGTCTGCTTTTGGGTCCACCCTCTCACCGTATACAGTCTGCTCTGCCAGACTGTGACATGTGCACTCTACCTGGGAAGTGAAATCATCTCCAGAGTAGCAAAGATCCATCCAGGCAGCTTAAACAAAATAAGCTGCTTTAAGCTGAATACCCTGGCCCACGTGTAATTCCCTCCACAGTCAATGATGCTGAGACCTTAATGGACAGATGTAATTGTGATAATAGTTGTATTTGATCTTGGCACATATGAAAACTGATGGTGGGACTCGGGCCATTAGGTGCCAGGTTTCCTAGCCTCTGCATTTCTCCAGCCTCCATTTAGCATAATGACTCTCCAACAATCAGTGCTCACAGTAGAATATTGACTGTGGTATTATGCAGAATAAAACGGTGTTAATGTGTCATATTTAAATATCCTGATCTGTAACTGTGGCATGTTCCTTTCTGCAGCAGCAGGTAGCTGATTCCTGAAACTGAAAGACCAGGCATGACCTACATGCTTAAAGAATTACAGCAGTCAACAAAGAGGATTCTGTTGGATTCCTGTTTTTGATGCTCTGATGTAAGCCCACACTGTGGCAACACTGGTGAATAATAACATACTTGTGGTCACATTTGCGCAAGATCTCCCCATGCTGCTGTGATTTATAAGCATACCTGCCATCTGCAAACAGGCTAGGAGGCTCCTACCTACTGGGGCAGCACCCCGGGTCCAGTGCTATTTACTCAGCCAGCCGAGACGAGGTGCTCCCCCGGCAGGATCCTGCAGTCACTGTGCCCATGCATGGTTTTCTCTCCATTAACCTGTCTGCTCGTGGCTACTGTGAAGTGCCTGCAGCAGGTACAGCAATGCAACAGTATTTTGCCACAGGTTGAACCATCTTTATTGTGCCATTTCCTGCTGTTTAACAAATGATAAAAAGCTGCAGGCCATCAAATTTAGCGGTAACAGTGACTAAGTTTTATGAGCACTATATTTGGTAAACTCTAGTCACAATATGCACTCAATAAATCATGCTTTAATAAGCTTTGTTGTGTCAGTTTTAAAATGAAAATGCAGCCTCTGTAAACATGCAGATATTTGTCAGTGCATTTGACAAAGTAACACCAAAGGTTCAAATAAATTAGTTCTTTTTTCTAGAAAACACTGCACACTTCATTCATTCTGTGCTCTGTCTAATGCATTTTGAACCAAATAAGTGTGTAGAAATACTGAGAGGAAAGGTGCTCCACTTTAAAGTGATGTGATAGATTAGGGAGGAGCCCTGGCAACAGAATAATTTCCCTGGTGACCAATTTCTGAACACTCTGAGCAAAGAAAATCAGCAACGAGCCTACATGTCAGCTATAGCCTCATACCAGGGTGCAGGCATACACGCTGACTCATTTCTAATGAGCAGCCAGAGATAGAAATAATAACCTAAACAACAAATCCTAGGTCATGACTGCAAATATAGTGCTGACGGCCTTAATTAACATTAGACCTTATTCAGTGTAAGCAGATATAAAAGTATGTATGCAAAAATGGCGTCAGTGGCGGCCCAGGGTTGATGGGGAAAGAAGAAGAGAAGTAGGTTATGCTTTACTATTCTTACATTGCTGCACTCTCTGGTTTGCCTCTGAAAACTACTGCAGCAACTTTGTTGCATTTGGTGTGATTTTGGCTCAAATTCCGCCCGTCATTTCTTTTCTGTCTTTAAAAGCGCTACTACGCTATATGTGATACTATAGAGTATTATGTGCAGAAGCATTTTGAGGGGCCAATGTTTATAAAAGGTATATATAAAATATATAAAATATTTTTGGTTGGTGAAAAATAAAAGTAAAATGGTTTTAAATATTACACTGCATGCTTAATGGCTGATAGTTCCATATAGAGTAGTTTGAGCTTCAGCATGATTTTTGCTGATAAAGTCTCATAATGTGCATTCACAATGACATCATCACAGCATCGATCTTTCTCTTTATGTAACTTGCTCCCCCTGTTACTGCACTTTCAGTACAACTACCTTCCTATGTACGCTCAGTGTTTCCAGCTGCTCAGCATGCTCTTCCTTACCATTATCTAAGTACAATTCTCCAAAACATTTTCAATTCAAAACTGCATGGGTATGGTAAAGTTACCATTTAAAATATCAAGAACTTTATATTCACTGTACTTTGCAGATTCCACAGTTAAAATAATAGTTGTAAATGTCAGACCGCATTATCATCTGTTTCACTGCAAAAAATTACACTACAGTAGCAAAGAGCGATCAATTTAGTGTAACTAGCTGAATTTTTATGGATGTGATGCTGATGGCTATTTAAAGTATTTTGCTTGATCACCAGGTTGTCCTGTGCTCTCTAAATTTGAGCTTTTATGGCAAACCACTCTTTAATATTATGTTAAAAATGACTCATTCACAGAATCAGTAGAATACAGATGTAATGAAATCTGTTTTGTCATTGATTTAAATGTTCAGGTTTTTTGTTTGTTTTGACAAATGACAGATTTGCATTTAATTCATTTTACAGAAAATGGTTGGAACAGAAAAGCATTTCTGTCAAAATGCTTCAACTGCTGGTCACTCCTCTTAGCATCCTCTGTCTCCTGGTTTTGAAATGCATTGCCTTCTTAAATTAATGTGGAAGTTAATATAATTAGTTTAATATTATGATCTAAAAACACAAATTAAATTATCACCTTATGAAATAAGGTGACTTCTACCAACTGCATCTGCTTGGTGGTTGAAAATTCATCACAACCTGAAAGTTTGATCAAGAACATGACCAGTACCTCATGTCAGGGGCTCCTCATGTCATTGCCAATGTAATGCAGTTGTGAAAAGACAAGCCCCTCATTTTGCAGAACCATTTTTTGTGCCATCCTATCTCAGTGTCTCTCGGAGGGGGTGCCTAAAAATGAACCTAACTGAAGTTTGAATGTTGTAGCATTTCATTTTGGTCTAAGGTTCTCACCATAATCATCACTCTGCATTAGTATGAATGAATATGTTACTAAAGCACATAGTGCATTAAACCGGTATACTATATTATTTCCTTCTTATATATTAATTTAAAAATTAAGCTCATAAAAATTTGCAATAAATAGTTTGTGTCATTTTTTTTGCAAAGTCAGGTAACAGACACTTAGTCGTTTAAGTGTTTGCTGTACCTTAAAAACAGCTCTAATTCTTTTCTGGGAAACTTGGCTGCAGTGTTTTGAGGTACAGTATTTGGCAGATATTTTGTATGTTTGTCTCTTCGTGTTATCCTCGAGATCCTTGAGAATCTGGGTTGTTGCATGAAGACAGACTCCGGCTGCATGCTTGGGGTCATTGTCGAGCTACAGATTGATTTTTGGACCGATTAGGCAACTCCCTAATGTTGCTGACTGATGAATAAGAATCTAACCCTCTTAAAGTGCTTAAAACCTTTCCACATTACTGTGTACTACTTTCCCCTCTTGCAATCAAATGCCCTTCAAACAAGTAAATGAATGTGTCACAGTGGTGTCACATTTTGACAGCATCCCATTAAGTGATTACTTGGTGCAATTTCACACCAACGTGATCAATATTCCTTTAATGGATCAGCCGAGGAACTAATAGAAAAGATTTTAATTGATTACGCTGATAGGCCGTCACTCCCACAGCCTGTTATATGTTAAAGTTTAGGTGCCATCGGAGCAGAAGTTCAACATCAGGTGACTGACACTTTGGCCTTTAAGCGGAGTGAGGATAACGAGGCTTCTGGCTCAGGATCACCTTGGCTGACTGAAGCCACTGACAGGAAGTAACTTTCCTTATTGTAACAGTGCTTCATATAGTTTCCTTCTACTGGGTAATTTTGATCCCAGCTTGAATAGACTATTGCCTATATGTAAAGTGTCATCAATTTTTATAATTGAGATACTCAGATTTTCCGTGCCTCTAATGAGTCAATCTATTATAAGTAATCCTATTTGCGCACAGTAATTCTTCGAAATATTGTTTGTGTTAGGATATATGTGACAGTTTTGCACTTTTAATCTCAGTATGCCTCTGCGCGTGCCACGGTCTGAGCCTGGCACAGGGCTAAAAACGGCCATGCTTCTCCACGCTTCATCATCTGTGGTTTGTGTCAGACCCAGACAGTCATCTGGAAAGGTCAAAGCATCAGTAAAAGATTTAAATCAGCCCACAGAAGAAAGATTTACCTTGACAGGCGGAACCTGAAAACTGGTAAATAAGAATGCAAACAGAGTCTTTCCTCTTAACTTAAACCAAGGAAAAACAGACCATTGCAGTTCAAAGCTAGTGTCACAGGTTGTGATGCTTTAAAGTAACAACAACAACAAAAAGTTTGAATATCTTTTTTGTCCTTGTAATTCATTATTTGCTTTCTTAATGCTATAAGTCGAGAAGGCTCAAAGATTAATGCATTGAGTATTCATTTGTATAATCACCCTACGAGGAGACGTGTATGGTTCGTTGTCTTTCAGATCTGTTAATCGTGTTTTCATTTCTAAAGCGACGCGATCTTGGCACAGCTAATAGAAACAGCCTGTTTCTAAATGCAACTTGACAGGGTCAGTGTGAGAAAAGCAAACTGTTGGGCTTAGTTTTGGCACTGAGAGAACTTGACGTACGGGTGTTATTCTTTGATTAATCTCTGTGCTGTTTTGTTGTTCTATATTCATCCAGCTTTATGAGCTGCTAGAGGAAACATTTTCCTTTTTTTTCCCGTTTGTCATCTTATTATATTAATGTTGTAGCCACGCCTTTTGATGAATGCAAGAACTAAAGCACGTATTCAGCTTGTTTTGAGGACAAATGGGACCTTTGAAAAAAATTCTTTCTCTTTAGTGTTTATTAATATACTTAAAAAGATGAATGTGAAATAGGGGAGCTTATAGCAAGGCCTATGTATCATAATATATTAGCTCACAGAAGTAAAGAGTAATGAAACTATTTTCAGCTATAAAGCCATGCTTGAATAATATGTCTGCTGCAAAGCGCTGCAAAGCCAGAACTATTACAAGGTGGTTACTTTTTATAATCTTTTTGGAAAAGACGTCCATAAATAAATATATGTTGGTTTTGGCTCTTTGGCTCATGAAGATAATTATATTTATCCTTCTTCTCATTCTCGACATGTCTCTTTTGTTTGGTGTATGTGCTTTCCTGCAGTTTGGTGGCTGCTATATTATCGATTTGTGCTATTGATCCAAATGTGGCAGCGATTACTGTGATTTTCTGTTTAGCTTTATCATCATGCACTAAAAAGCCTCCTGCTGGGATGCCCTTGTTGTTACTAAAACACAGCTGAGTCACTGCTGGCAGTTTGCATGTTTACTCAGAATAAAGTTTGTTTGTCTGTGAGTCACAGACTGTCTGAATGTATTGAAATCAAAGACACTTAAACCTTAGACACTAAAAGTTTTAAGTAAGTGGCAGACAAGATTGAACTCATTTGGGTAGTCATGTGCTGGAGATTAATAAGCTGTGAGATCCACTGTTCCATCATAAGCTATACTGGACATCAAGTATACATATAATACATGCATTATAATACAGTGATTGGTATAACAGTCAGTGATGGAACCTTACATTAATGGGATCAAAACCCATAAAATATGTGTGTAAAGAGCGGTGTTTAATAAGCTTTTATTTGGATGCTAACAAAAAGTATACTGTGTATCTCTGCAGTCCTGTGAAAAATTAAGTATATCCTTAATCTTCTGTAGGAATAAAGTGGGTAAATAGCAGCCATGTAGTTTGTTGGTCTGGAGCATTCAGGTGTGTGTTAACGCAATCTTCCCAGGAGTGGACGTCCTAGCAAATTCATCCCAAGGTCAGGCTGTGCAGTGCTCAGAGAAACTGCAAAAAAAAATCCAAGAGCTACATCTCAGGCTCTGCGGTCCCCAGTTAGCATGTTAAATATTAAAGTTTATGACAGAACAATTACAAAAAAGCTGAAGAAGTATGGCTTGTTCAGGAGAAGGGTTGTCTTTTCTCTAAAAAGAGCGTTGCAGCATGACTTAAGTTAGCAAGGTTGCAAGGAAAATGTGGAGCTGTTTGGTCATAATGCACAACATAATTTCTGGCAAAAATCAAACCCAACGTATCAGCACAAACGCCTCATACCAACTGTCAAGCACAGTGGTGGAGGGGTGATAATTTGGGCTTAATCTGCAGCCACAGGACTTTGGACACCAAAGTATTCAAACGTGAGGCTAATTATTCAACACTTAAAGCTTGGCCAATATTAGGACAGTGATCCAAACCCAGCAACAACAGAATGGCTGAAAAAGAAAAGACTCAGGGTATTGCAATGGGCCAATCAATGTCCAGATCTCAACCTGACTGAAATGCTGTGGTGGGACCTTAAGAGAGCTGCGCATAAACAAGTACCTCCAAACCGCATTAAACAGAAGTAACGTCATAAAGAAGGGTGGGCCAAAATTCCTACACAACAGTGTGAGACACTGATAAAAAAAAAAAAGTTATTGCTGCTACATGGAGCTCTACAAATTATTGAATCATGTTTTATACTGTAGTTTTTCCCAAATGTTCTTTTTCACTTCAGTATTTGTATTTTTGCATCGTGCATTGAAGCTGGAATATGGTTTACAACGCAGTTCTGTATTGTCACTGCAGGGAATTCGTCAAATGTTAGTGTAAATTGCTGCTCCTGGGAATAAACAAGTGAAGCAGTCGTGGTACATGGCAGTCATACAAGGGTACAGTAGGTGCCTGACAGTAGTTACAGTTTAATGCAGATGGGTGCAGTCGTGCAACATTTTATTTCAGTAGATGACGTTTGAATTCCTCTGCTGCAAAATTAAATCCTCTGGGTTTAAAGTGACTGAGAGGAGTTACTTTTGTCTTAATTTGTGTGATTGTGCTGATTGTTTTCTCCATCTCTCTTTCTTTGCACAGGCCTTCCCATGTATATCCACAGGCATCTACGGTAAGTCCAGGCTCCCTTCTTTTATTTCTGTTTTTATCCATTTGCTTTGTTCTTTCAGTGCAACTCAATGATAATAAGATGCTCATATTCCCCAGTTTGTGGATGAAAATTTTAAAATTATGCACATAGGGCAGAAGGTTACTTGGATATAAATACTAAATATACCAACAAGTTCACCTTAAACCATGTTGCACAAAAGCAGGGCGTAGAAAAAGGTGAACAAAATGAAGTGCCTGAATACTGCTTATGCACCCTCATGAGATCAAGCCAAAAATACTGCAAGGCATCGCTGGCAGAGAGCTGATGTGCTCATTACACTTAAACAAAGTTACACTGAAAAGATACCAGACTTGTTGATATGAAGAGAATTTCTTAGTTTTGAAGATTAAAAAAAAAAGTTAAATGCAAGAAAACATGTTGTTTCTTTGACTCTTTTGATCATTTAAATTGCCTCTGTTGAAAAAGAAACTGTTTTTACCCCGCACCGTACACTATACAGTTTATGAATTTGCATACAGCTCACAGTAGGTGCCAAATGTGTAAGGATTAATTAACATGCTAATTTCTATTGTTTGCAACTGACTATTAGCAGCAATGTAGTTCCACATAAGCAGCCACAACTGCTTGGTAATGTTATGTGTAATTTCAGATGCCTACAGTATTCTGCCAATTTAAAAAAAATGCCAGTGTGAGGCAATAACTGATAAATGTGATTCTGGGTCTAAACTTCTTTAGGCAGGGATTTCATGAGAGTCGATAAGTGCCTCTGATCATTTCACAAGACAAGGTGCTGCCAATTTTACAAACACTGTTTCCTGAAGATATGTACATGCACTGTTCGTGCTCTCAATAGGCATACACCCACAGCATTTATTATGTTCACGTGCCCAGTGTAATGCAAATTCAAAAGTGACATATTGAACTTGAATCCTTTTATACCCTCCACAGAAAGCAAAACTAACAAAAGTTTCAAAAGCCCTCGAAACCTTCTTCTGAAAACAGCGAAGAAAACCAGATAATTAAAATTTATGAGACCAAAGGGTGGCTAATTCCTTTCACATCCTTGGTAATTTAGATAATTTTAGATGATACTTGTCTTTTGTCCATTTTATGTCGATGAGTTATATTTCCGGTGCCTTCTGTACTATTCCTTATGTGGTTGGCCTCGCTCAGATTTATGATATACACCTATGCAGCTGTTGTTGTTCTAATAAAACTACATAAAAGCTACCTAATTTACTAAACGTGCTGCAGCTTACTTCCACAGCTGTGTCACTGTTTGAATTTAATTTAAAAGTTTTTTTGTTTGTTTTTTTTACAACATCATTGGTGTAGATAAGTACAGACACAGCTCAGCTATTTGAGTGTGCTATTAAGACCTGATGCTGGTTTTTTATTTAAAATGCAGACATTTGAAGCCGTATCTCAAACTATAAGCGAAGCATCAACAGCCACTGACTGAATTTAATTAAAAGCTTGGGACTAGACTGTAGTGCACATGTTTGTTGATGCAACTAACCAGTCACAGCCCATAAAGAAAATGATAAAATGTTGATAATCAGTGACAGTTGAGCACCTAATTTGTGATTTGCTGTGCATTTCAGCAGCACATTTCTCTACAGTGCTAGAATATTTGCCATAACTTGCAAACAGAGTGCATTCGGCTGGCAAAACATACCCTGAAAATCATCTGTGCAGACGCGTGTGAGGTGTGTTTAGCTGTGATTATACTCATGCAGTCTCACTATGGGTTCTGACTCGTTCCCAGTTGACATGCCAGAGGTTTGTGCTGCTGTTTCATGTCCTGAACAAACATGTCACATGTGATATGAAGACTCCGATCAAACTGGATGAGCTAATTTTCACGACTTTTCACGTTTCTATATGAAACATGACAGTTTGTTTATTGATTAGTCCTATTAGTCCTGTTAGTTACTGATGTAGCCCTAGTCCATTAGTGAAAACACAGAAGCCCCTACCTTTCCATATTTCTTTGGTTTATTAAACGTCTAATGAAAAACAATTTAAAAAAAATGCCTGTTAAGGATGTAGTATGAGTTTTGTGTTTTGATTTCCAACTGTACACAGTATGCAAAAATAAAATGATTCATCCGCAGCCACTGGGGAACATCAAAAAACCCTCTGCCCACATGCTGGGTACCTTGCATCTGTTTGTGATTGTTTTTCTCTCCAACCAAAGCCATTACTCTTCTGCCTTTATCAAACCTGGACTATAACTAACTGCCAGCTGTTGCACTCTGAAATACTACACACGCAAAGTACTGATTATAGAACCTGATAAACTTTGGCAGTGCTCATTAAACTAGCTGAAACTGCCCTGCATAGATAAAAGATAGTCCGAATGGCAAGCTATCCTGACACGCGCTATTGCATATGTGTGTTAATAAAGACCAGTCTTTAGTAAATCACAAGACGTTTAATTATGCTCTTGATAGAACACTTCCCATTTGGGATTTTGAATAAATTCCCCCTGTCACTTTTTTGCAGTTCACACACACACATCTTTTCTGCAGTATTATATGTTTCGTGCCACCTGCCAATGCACACATCTCACAACGGCTTCTTCTTCTTTTAGTCCACTCACTTTCCTCTTCTTGCAAAATATTTGTTATCCGCTTAAACAGCAGTGTCTGACTTCTTGTGATGTAACAAATTACATAACAAGCTGAATTCAAGAAATATGATGAAGAGCGTCAGCTAATGGTTATATACAGTGTTTTCTGTTAAAAGCAAAAATATGGAGTAGAGTAGCTTTAGTGGGACAAAGGTAGTGCAAATACATGCAGGGGGGGTCATTGTTTGTACTGTGCACTGCTGATGAGGGCACCACTTATTGCCGTTCACTGTGCTACTATGTGCTGCACTGCCAGTGGGAGCCTGTCATACCATACCACCAGGAGCCCCCTCACATCAAAAGGATGATCTGTGCAGAGCCAAGCATGCAGTGGAGTTGAAAGGGGGTGGGTGGGGGAGGGAATTAAACAGCCTGTTAAATAAATAAACAGCTTAGCGTTTCCATAACTGCATCTCCACAGAACAACAGCTGATTAAGACTAAAGATCTTCACACAGCAGAGGGCAAATAGAGGAGGGACTTTCAAAGGAAGTACAGTATAGATAGCACAGAGCTGTGATGTTGTTCTCCGAGTCCTCTGCATGCCCCCTGAGTACTGCCATATTCTGAAAGGGGCTCTGCTCTCTTGTCAGGAGTTCTGACATTTTCTGTGCATTTTAGATAACCTTTAAGGTCAGCTTCCATTTTAGCAATATAAACAAAAGCTTTTTAGCGTGGAAGTCACATCTCCCCGATCCCTTTCTTTTTCTGTGTTTGCATGTGATTTTTATTTTTTTTATCTCTTTCTGTCTCTGTTGAATGTGCATCATTTTGAGTATGTGTTCATGGCCATGCTTATGTACACGTGCTTGACCTATTTCTGCACTTGAATTGGAGCAAGAAAACAAATTCCGTGCCCCAAACATTGTGACACAGAGGAATCAGGAACAAGTTATCCAAGGCCATTGTGGTGAGACAAACAGATTTGTCAGGAAAGTTAATGCTAATTGACACCCTCTCTCACGCCTCCATATTCCCAAAGACTCAGTCACCACTGACAGATGATGGCAGAACAGGGAGGTTGGGTGTAGTAGAGGTGCGCAGGGGGTACCTTAGACGCTTGGAAAGAAAAATGAGAGATCACACTGCGCTGACAGTCCAATCCCTCAGTCCGGCCCATTAGCCACAACAGAATTTCTGCACTGATAGTGTGTCGGAGGTACCACCCATAAACAAACTGGTGCCCACCGTGGGCCACGAGGTCACCCAGCATGATAGAGGTTATTAAGTGCTGCTTCTGTTTGCACATCAATCACAGCCATGCGACCTGGGTTTAAATGGATTATTCCTTCCACGGAGGAGACACCTCTCAATGTCTCACAGGATCAGTGCCAAGAGTCCAACTACCTCAACTTAGAGAGGTCATTTTCTCTTTTGCTATCCTTTTGTTTTCTGTCCTTCCTCCTATGCATCCTCTTGTCTCTTGTTCTCTCTTTTTCCCTGACAAGTCTGCCGTATTAGCCACACAAGAAAAGTCACATTAAAAAAAAAAGGAAAAAAAAATTTCAGATGCATTTCAGACTATTGCACCTTGTGCAGATCAGATCTTAGGTAGTGCTGAAAAAGCACTTTTCAACAACCCCATAATGAGGCATACAGTTTATAAGCAAGGACATATATACTACTTCTGCTGTTTGCTGGATAAGACGCCATTGCACACATGTATTTATAACGCTATCAAAAGAATCAGAGGCGCTTGATGCGGCAAAGCTGCTTCTCTTCTTTGGACAAATATCTTCCTGTTTACTGCTAACCCTTCACCTCTGGCTCATCTGTCTCTGTAACTGATCCGAGATTTGTTGACAAAGGACTTTTAGCACTGACTGGTGGCTGTGGGAGATATGCGGATGTAATCCACCAAAGCTCTACTGGTATGTCCACACTGCCATCCCGCTGTACCGTCCAGATCAAAGGTGTCAAGCAGCTAAGATTTTTTTTCTCTAACCAGCATCATGGTCTGGCTCTCTTTATCCCTGTCTAGGATTAGGAGGGTTGGAGACATTCATGCACCTTATCTTTAAACAGTGATTGCTTGCTGCTAGCTTGCCAGAGATGGCCCAGGCAGGTTCCCCCTTCTCTCAAAATACATGAAGCTTAAACTAGCTGGGTTTTGGTATTTCAAGGTACATACAGTAGGAGCAATATGTTGTATCAGTGGGCAGCAGAGTGTGTGCTTAAAGAAAGCAAGCTCTTCGTGGCCCAATGTGCATTTGTACTCAACACTTTTTTTTCCTGCAATTTTCACAGATAATAAGCCAAATGTAAAAACACCTCCCACCCACAGGACAATAGATTTAAGCCTTTGTGAAACTTGTTTGTGCATTAAACTTTTTCATTTCATAAACTTTTCAGAATGTTTTTACAAAGTAAAACGTCGGGTGTTAATTTTAGCATGTAGGACAAAGCATGCTATCACCTACATGGATTATTTCCAAGGAAGGTCATCAGCTGTTGTGCTCTGCCCTCTTTCTTCTCACCTTTTTTTTTCCCCCTGCCTCTCTTCCTCACATTACACCCTCCCATCCCTCTTTGTCTCTGTCTCCTTCTGTGGGCTGCAAAGTCGGTCATGGTCACAGCCCTGCTGTCGTGTCCCAGTGTTAGTGTAGGAGCAGCTTCGGGCCATTTGACACCCACGCAATGGCATCTAGAGTCCTGGGGCGCTACTCTGTCCTCCACCCCGGGTCAACTCACCTCTCCACTGGGTCCTGATGGGGTGACTACCCTGTTCCCCCCCTCACTTTTCAGATGAACGCACAGCATTGATGCCTCCAACTAGAGCAGAGCTCAGCTGTGCTACGCTTAATGATTTCCTACTGTTCAAACCACATCCAGCTAATCCACATTGTTTTATACTGAGCTTAAACGATTCCAGCCTGCCTGTCTCTTATTACAGCTATCTTTAATAACAGCACTAAAGCTATCAACATTTTATTGAAAACAACAGCAATAAAAAGTTATTTTTTTAATAAAAAATACTATTAAGATATTTCAAAAGAAATCTGTGAGGGGTTATCTTGCAAAAGTCCTTTAAAACAAGTACAGATCACTTTTCTAAACATAATATAATCATAAGAGGAATCAGAAAAAAATTTTTATTGATCCCTGCAGGGAAATTGCTTTGTTACTGTTGTTAAAAATACAGCTGAGGAAGGAGCAATTACATTTTACAAAAAGAGAAAAATGGAGCTGAGAAGTAATAACACTAATTAAAAAAAATACATACTATTTAACCAGAAACGTATACCCGTGATTCAGAATATTACGCATGGTCAAACATTTGCATGTTTGTTTTGTGTTTGGTTTTTTTTTGTGCTGCGGTAGTTTGCTGTCATTCCAACACCTGTGGTGAGTTTGCCCGCCCCAGCTAACTCAGCCTCAGGCTATATACAGCTTTAAGGTAGACAGCTCATCAAAATGAATGACGAGTGTTGAGACATAAACTTGACCAGCTACAGCTGTGGAGAAGGAGAGTGGAACCAACAATACAGTTTCTGCCTCAAGGGGAGAAAACCTGCACTTTCTGTATTTCTGAAGAATTCAAAAATCATACAGCCTCAGTTTATCAGACTTCACCATTTCTGTTATCTGTTGGCTCCATATCCGTGCAAAAAAAAAAAAAAATCAGAAGACTAGGTGCTAAAAAAAAGAGAGAGAAAGAAAAAGAAACACTAGAAATAATGAAGCCCTAAAATAACAGCAGGCTGTGGTATTCTCCGCACAATATAAGCCCACTCAGGAAAAACAAAAGTGGTGTGATCTGCAATGTGCGCCTACAGGCTACCCGTGCATTTGCAAATAAAGAATGGGAATGTAACATAGCCCAGACATGTATTCAACTTGTTGACTTTCTTCTGCTCACTTTATCAGGTGATGCATCTACTTCTCACCACGGGAAAAACACCTTAGCTACACAAGTTTGTTGCAAAAGTTAACTCTGAAAGTTGAGTTAAAGTAAATTTAGGATGTGAAAGAGCTGCCATGCTGGCAACAGTCAGAGGAATGGGCCTGCTTGTTCTTAAAGCCAAAATTTCCCCTAAGGCAGAGTACACATTTATATATTTTTTTCCCCCTATGTTACAGTTGAGTGGATATTTTTGACCACAAACTTCAATTTTCTAACTGTTACAGAGTAGGCTGCGATTGAGATGGGAGCTCTTTTTTCCATTCTGAACGGAATTTCTGTATTTTTTTTCAAACTCAAGAGATTTTCTTTGGTTTTTAGCTTCATGTGAACTACACACCCTACTATATTCTTGAAAAATCTTTTTTGTATACGACTAAAAGAAAGGGCGGAGACACTGTTGATTGGCTACAAAGCAAGCAAGCATGCACATGCGCAAGATAGATGTAACTTGCTGGATGGGGATAAAAATGTAGCTTTAACTAAAAGGAAATTAAAAGGAAATTAAGCAATCCCTTTCGAACAGTTCAATCATGCTGTTTCAAGTCAAAGGGATGAAATTACGGGATGAACACTTAACTGCTTTGCAGGCTAGCAGCTGCTGTAGCTGTCAACATTGTTGACTGCATATCCAAATGTTACGCAATTGTGTTGTTGTGTCCTTTTATTTACACAGCACGTGCAAGTTTCTCTCCCCTCTCCTCTCCTCTCCTTGCGCTGTGCCCGGTGATGAAGTAGAGGAGCCTTCAGCAGAAATAACACTGCACCACCTGAGCCCTCATCAGTGGCGCTGTGCTGCACATATCCCATTAGTGCACCTCACTAAGACAAATCTCCCAAAGCCGAGCATATTCCCAGCATAGGTGAGAGCTGAGCCAAGTAGAGCAGGGACCCTGGAGGGCCCACCATCACTGCGCCCGACACCAGCTGCCCGCCACCTGACAGATTGGTTTTTCCCGAACTCTCCACACGGCAAATGGCAAAAAATGAGAAGGCGGTGTTGAGAGGAGAAGATGGAGAAGTAAAACACTGAACTCTTGTCATTTTGTGTGTACTTGAGCATATAAAAGAGTCAGAGCTGAACATCATTCAGAAAGCAGGGTTGTGTCAACTCCTGGGCCTGAGAAAGACGCTTTTGGAAATGCGGACCGGGAGTTTTTCCGTCTCGCTGTTTTAACGGGCATGGCCAAGCTGAAATGGACAAAGACAGGAGAGGTGGTGAAAGTTAAAAGTTGCAGAAGGAGACAAATGATGAGAGAGCTCTCGAAATGCTGCCATTGACCTTGGTGTTGCAGTTGAGCAGGGTCGTTCTGCCAGGCTGCCCTCAGCTGCTCTGACACCTTTTACAGGCTTTCCATCTAAATCTCTGCCACCTCTTGTCCAACATGAACTACCAAGTCTATCATTTTACCTTCCTGTTACTGTTTTCATTATTTCTCCAGCTAACTGCTCTCTCTGCCCCTCTTTTCTTCTCCACTATGATTAATAGGTATAGCTCTCAAATCAATAAAGCATTTGTAGAAACTCCACATAGAATAGATTAAATGTACTCAGTGCCATCCACACTTCTGGTGACCAGAATGTACTATTATCGAGATTTAGACCTGTTTTTAGCTCCGAATATAACATGTGCCTGTTTATCTCTCTCTTAAGATGAATAGAGATAGAGCACAAAGGCAGTTATTTACAATTTTAACAATTTACTTATTTGTTTCATTTGTTTGTGTTCTACTTCTCTGACACCTCTCTTTTATTCATGCGGCTTCCTAAACAGCTGGTGCTTTCTTTGTGGATCTATTTTCTTAAGCTTTCTTGTCATCTACACATCTGTTTGCTTGTGTTACTTGATCTGTGAGTTGGAGTGTTGTTACTCCTTCATAGATGTGGTAGCACTTATCCAAAAGGGAACATTTAAAAAAAAAAAGAAAAGAAAAGAAAAAGAAATGATATCACTGGAAAGGTTAAGTGTGCTTGGGAGAGAGGGAGAGCCAGGTGACCTGCAGACCGATTTGGCATTCTGGATTAGGTTCTGAGCACGCAGCTCTCGGGGCATCTTTTGAAGGACAGGAGCTGTGAACGGGGCTGTGCACTGTCTGCAGACACTGTCTAACAGAGCCATAGAAGCAGACTGGCTGTCACTGCTGGCCGGTATGCAGCTCACATCTTGCTTCACCCAGAGCTTGAGCAGGAGCTCAGCTAGGGCTCAGCAGCGAGTCAACCCCTCTTCTCTCCTCGGTGTAATTCGGCCACTCCTGTCAACCTGTGGAAGGGGAGGGAAAGAGAAGCAGTAAGGAAAAGAGACATCAGCAGCAGTAGTCAGATGGGTGAAGGTGGTAGGGTTAAAGCGCTGCACACTATATCTTGACTGTCAAGGCAGTTGATGTGAAACATTTAGAGAATAGTTATTGAGAAACTGTGACAGCGGGTGGCCTGAGAGAGAGATGAAAGAGTAGAGGAAATGTAAGGTTAGCGCTTTCTGGCTTTTAATTTTTCTTTACATCTGACTTAATGATAGAGGTTGTTGCAGTACTTATAAGGTTGTTTCATAGGTCATAGCGCGCTACAGTCATGGCAATGACCCAGGACAGGAACAATGTTTGAAAAGGTGACCCATTCAATACCCGGCAGGCTACAACAATGGCTTGGCTCTTGTATCAGTTTATGTGGGTTGAAATTGAAGTCCTAACCTCTTTCGTTAGACTATGACACCGTCACTGTAACCTGTGGTGCCTTACAGAGGTCAGGGGTTGTACAATAGATGAGCGTCTAGTTTTTAATCTTGAAGTGGGTCACTCTGACTGAAAAAAAAGTAGACCGCGTTTATCTTTTAGCTTGTGGTCTGTAAAGGTACTCACAGAGCAGCAAACTAGCTTGTGCATTTGTGCAGAGGATTTTAAAAAATGTGCCTGAGTCAAGTAGTATGAATGACACAGATGAACAAACTCCACTATTATTACTCTGAAATTAAGACAGCTGAAACACTGCTCTATAGGAGATTGTCAGCTCTTTTGGCAATGGCATATACTGTCTACTCTTTAGCTGTAGCAAGGCTGGCCCGAAGGGTTTTATAGTCAATAGCTCATTCTAAGTGTTTGCTTTTGGGAAGTTGTCTACAGTGGAAGCAAATGATCCTGAGATCAGCATCCAGCAAAGTCTTCCCTTATTAAAAATTAATAAAGTCACAGTCTTTTTTTTTTCCATCGATACAATCACAACAGCTTGCACAGTTGTTGTGATTAATACAACCACATTGCTTGTTAGGCACACTGTCTTTATGGTTATTCTGGCATGCGGGTAAAATAAGGTTGCTTAAAAGATCATACGTCTAAGTGTAATTGTCCCCAGCAAGACAAAATCTTAATCAGTTCTGCTTGAAGTGAGGGTTTGCATAGGGCTTTATACTTCCAGATGATACTTGCAGTTGTGTCTATACAT
>VVHJ01001216.1:0-16747 GCA_015107715.1 Tylochromis polylepis
GAGGCGCTTAATATTTGTACAGTAGATCGTACAATAATAGATACAGAGAAAACCCAACAATCATATGACCCCCTATGAGCAAGCACTTTGGCGACAGTGGGAAGGAAAAACTCCCTTTTAACAGGAAGAAACCTCAGGCAGAACCAGGCTCAGGGAGGGGCGGCCATCTGCTGCGACCGGTTGGGGTGAGAGAAGGAAAACAGGATAAAGACATGCTGTGGAGGAGAGACAGAGATTAATAACAGATATGATTCAATGCAGAGAGGTCTATGAACACATAGTGAGTGAGAAAGGTGACTGGAAAAGAAAAACTCAATGCATCATGGGAATCCCCCGGCAACCTACGTCTATTGCAGCATAACTAAGGGAGGATTCAGGGACACCTGGTCCAGCCCTAAATATATGCTTTAGCAAAAAGGAAAGTTTTAAGCCTGATCTTAAAAGTAGAGATAGTGTCTGTCTCCCGAATCCAAACTGGTGGATAGTGTCTCTCTTAAGACTCAATATGTTTATAGTTCCATTTACACCCACTTAAATTCATGACGGCTGGTTATAATAAAATATCATGACCAAAAACTGAATTAACTAAAATCACCATCTGCCTAATATTATGCCATTAAATACCTCTGATTCATCAGGATATGGGACCTTTGGAGCGGTCCTGTGGTGTCTGGCCCCTGTGAACTGTGGGGTTGGACTTGCTCTGGGACATCCTATGTATGCTTGGTTAGAGAAGGATGCGTGTTATTATGAAAAAGCATGATTCTTGTGTCAGGCTCTTTGCCGTGTTGCTCACACTGTTCCTGAGCAGTGTTTGCATTGTGGTAGGCAGCTTTACCCTTATGAGGGAAGCTGCTGCCATCGGGGAGTGTTGTTACATCAGGATGGGGGGTGGCTGCTTGGTCTGCAGCAATGTTTATATGAGTGGTACTTATTGAAGTAGCATCCACATGTGTACCACCACCAAAAGCAGAACATTGGATTTTAATCAGATGATATATGTTCATCAGGTTTTCATGTTGTGACTGGGCAGAGTATAAAGTAGCTGTATAATTCTGTATCTGATTTCTCTTTGATTTACATATTCTCACATGTGACTTGCTTTAATCCCAGCTAACTACTTGCTAATTCTAGCTGTGCTGCATATTGATAACATAGTTTCTTACAACAGGATTAGAACATTTGACTGGCTCAGTGATGAACTCAGTGCAGGAGGGCATTTATAGACACAGAACTGAAAGGGGAGTGTATGAGGTGTGGTCCCACTCTTGAAATTCAGATAAAACAAATGAATTGGAGATAATTTATCTTGCAGGAGATAGTCACGGCCCTGGCTGGTAAGAAGAACATAGTTCCTGTCACAGATAACTTTGCATGGCCTGACCCCATGTCCCTGCCAGAAGACATGAGAGCCATTCTCAACTTCAACGGCATCAAGTGAGTCCCTGCATACTGTGCTCTGATTGGACAGTGGACACAGTCCTGTTGTGATGTGAGGGGAAATTGTTTTCCCAACAGGTCTAAACCACAGCTGTTTGTCCCATTTGTACTGAATTTATTACAATATCACTCATATTTCTCTCATTAATATTTCATTCGCTTTAGTGCAGATGTGTAAAAATTCCAATTAGAGGGAACTGTTTTCCCTGAAGCGACATCATCTAATCCCTGCTGTCGTCTCTTCACACAGGTGGTCCCACGAATATCAGGAGGCTACGATCGAGAAGATCCTGCGCTTTCTGAAAGGACCCCAAGACCAGGTCGACCGCTCAGACAGCTCCAAAGAGCAGAAGAAATAAACTGAGATAAACACAGTCCGATTTCAGCTATAATAACTATCCATGATGCCAAAATTCCACATAACCTACAGTGAATAGTCTGGCAGCTTTCCCTGCTCTGACCAAATGCATGTGAAATGAATCCAGATGTTCAGATTACATGCTAACCCAAATACCTAATATGCACACACTTAATTATTAACAATAAATAGAAGTGATAAGGGGATTGTATATAAAAACTCTAAGCCTTTAATGTTAGTCAGTGCTGTATGTGTGTAATCAGGTACAGTAAGCGCCTTCTGTATCTCAGGAAAATAACTGTGCTAGACCAGCTGACATGGGCACCCACCCATTATCACCACTAACACATCAGTGTTCATCGAAGCTCCTCTGTATGCAGTCGTCTTTTTTTAACCTGTGTACATCAAATGGACCAAAGCAGGTCTCCAATTTTACCAACATTTCTCCTGTTTTCATGTTTGTGTTGTGATAGAAGAAATCTTCCTTGGCAGACTTGATTTGTTTAAGATGAGTTACTACTGTGGGTTTAATCTAAGCCCCTAATTTAACCATAAACGAATGAAATATGTGTAGAGGGAATGAAAATATCCATGTAGCGTTAAACATATTGGGTGTAATAAAAGTGGGTAAAAAGGACCTCAATATCTGTTCTGTTTTACGGTGCAATTGTGAATTACCACACTGTGTAATCCATTATTACTGCTGACATAAGATTCACTTCACCACAGTCTGTCCAATAATTATGTCTGCTTTTCAACTGAAAATGTATCATCCGTCCGTCTTCTGCTTATCCAATCAGGGTTTTGGGGGTGGGTGGGCTATCTCACCCAGCTGTCACAGGGTGAGAGGTGGGGTACACCCTGGACAGGTGGCCAGTCTATCGCAGGTCTAACACACAGAGACAGATGACCATTGCCACCTACAGCCAATTTAGAACGAGCCATTAACCTAGCCCCACGCGTGCCTTTGGACTGTGGGAGGAAGCCGGAGTACCTGGAGAGAACCCGCGCAGACATGGGAGAACAGAAAGACCCCAAACAGCTGGTGGATTCAAACCCAGGACAATTTTGCTGTGAGGTGACAGTGCTAACCACCACACCACTGTACCGCCCTAAAGTGTATCCTTGTTTAGAAAATAAATAAATCCAGCAAATATGACACACCTGTCCTGTATTCATGAAGCATAAACGTACACCTGTAAAAATCAACAAAAGCAGTCATCCAGATGTGTTCCAGATGATCCAGATGAGTTTATTAAATAAAATCGTGTAACTCGATTAACAAGATTTTTGGCTTTGAAGTTATTAAATTATCACACTTAATATTATAACAGATTACTCTGTTAACAGAAGTGGAAGTTTGAAACCATAATTTAATCCCTTTTTTAAAACATAATGATGAAAAAAAAATGTACAAAATGTTAAAAGTTAAAAAACAAACATCACTTATTTCATCAATTAAAAAAATGTACTCTATAATTTATTCAGATTGCTAAATATTACACATTATGGAAGAACAGACAGGTTTCTCAGACAGTTGTAGCACACTGTATGTTTTTTAAGGATGGCTTTGGTCAAATGATCAAACAAATCTTGCTGATCAGTTAATGGTAGGTCAGTGGAAACTTCACTCAGCCAAGTAACTTCCCTTTGTGCATTTAAAGCTGATTCGACAGCTCCTGTTCCTTCATTGTGCAACTAGGACGTGACACTGTGTGCACGGCTTCTGCATTACTTCACAGATCAGCATGTAATGCAGAAGCAGTCATTTGGATAAAAATGATTCATCTTCATACAATGAAAAACCTCATTCCTGATTGCTTCTACATATGGCTTAAATCAGTGACACTTGCGGATATACAACAATTACATACATTTACCAGTTTTAGTTAACAGGAGTGGCACCCGGTGTGGTCTTCTGCTGCTGTAGCACATCTGCTTCAAGGTTCCACTTATTATGCATTGAAGGTATGCTCTTCTGCATACCTCGGTTGTAACAAGTCGTTACGCGCTGATGCTCGGTTTGAACTTCAGCAGGTCGTTTTGACCATGTCTACATGCCTAAATGTACCGAGGTTTGGCATGTGATCAGCTGATCAGATATTTGCCTTAGTGAGCACTTGGACAAAATCAGTTAGCAGCACTTTTACAAAATAACTTCTTTGTTTTTGTTGACGAGTTACATAGAATCTATAACAACTGCTAATCAACAGAAAATCATCTATAAGTGATTAGCTAGCTTTAGGATCACAATCTAAAAGAGGTTCAGTCATAATGAAGTTCTTTACCTTCTTTGTGTTTATCTTTGTAGCTTTTCTCTTTTGCCATAACTAACACAAAGAGAATAAAACACTTCTTGGATGTTTGTGTGATACTCCAGCAAACCCTCTGAAAGCTGCTTTGAAAAACACCCTTGATAAGAAACAGTTTACTTTTTTCTCCGAGAGAACATCTGCGGTGAGCTTTTCAGGAACAAACAATACGCGTGCCAACAGTGTCTCAATTACTGATTATTGCTGTAATTATGAATTTGCTCCATATCGTGTGGTTATCAAGTGATTTACTGAAGACACATTACACTGCAATGAGATATGATACGACTTTGAAAAATATTTCTTCTCATTTAGGCAGCGTCATAATCTCTGGTGCTCTAAAATAGCTTATGATATTAAAAAAATTACATAAAATTTTAATTATAAAGGCACATTTTTGGGTTTGGCAGAACTGTCAGTCAGGATGTAGTTTCTTCATTGCTTAGTCATTCTTTCTGGTGTAACAAGATGGAAAAATCCCATCCCTGGGTGAGCGAATAAAACTGAAGACATGACGGATGCCTCTGCTCACCTTGCAGACTAACACCAAGATGAACCTGCACTCTCTATTGGAATCCTGCCCTCCACCTCTCTGCAGGTCAGGACACTGTGGCGTCTCTCTGGTCTCTCCTTTGTTCCAAACACTGCAGAGTCCTAGAAATACAGACATGGAGATGGTCAGTAATGACATTTTTCTGGTTGTTTACAGCACATAAGACTAAAGGCAGTCACGGAGGCATGAGCAAACTCACCCTATTATTCCAGCTGGAATGAAGAGGATGATGGCAGCAAAGAGGAAAGGGAATCCCTTCATGAAGTGCAGGGTCACTGGGTAGAGGGAATTGAAGACGCCACTGCCCACCAGATAACACAAGCTCTCCACACAGGCAACAGATGCAAACAGGGCACCTAAGAAAGCGCACACACACACAATAACACAATTATGCATACAACCTGCAGAGCACAAGCTGTCCCGCGTGACAAGGAAACGTGCTTCAACTGTGCTACAACTGACACACTGAGCTCACTCTCTCTCAAACACAATCCTCACATCTTTGGTTTTAAATGTGTAACACTTGTACACGATCAGGGGCTGACCTTGCTCTGATGGGTCCACCAACTTGGACAGCTTGGACCTCAGCACAGGTGTCGATGTCATGAAGAGCAAACACAGACCATAACCTGGGGACAAAAAACAAAACAAAACAAAAACAGATTTTTTTATGTTCATACGCATGTAATTGTTCAATATCCATGAAATAATCCAGAGTCAGTGAATGAAACTGTTATGATTCTAACTTTGAGTCATATTCTTTGCTAAATTGGTCCAAATTAGCTATTCAACGCAGTCTCTGAAATCATCACGTAACTGTGTTAATTATTTCCAGGCATTACAGTCAGAGACAGTTTATTGTAGCTACTATCAGTGGCCTTTTGTTCACTGATATGTGATTATGTTTAAAGTTTGCTTTAAAAACAATAATAACATAGGGATAATAAAAGGATTTGGAAAGCACAAATACAGTAAGATAATCAAAGTAACAAGCAGACATTCATCCATTCGCTTATCCTTGACAGGGTCGAAGGGGAGGCTGGAGCCTATCCCAACTACCATAGGGCGACAGGCAGGGTGCACCCTGCACAGCTTGCCAGCCTAACACAGAGAGACAGACAACCATTCACACCTATGGGGAATCTAGATTCACCAATTAACCTGACTGCATGTCTTTGGACTGTGGGAGGAAGCCAGAGTACCCGGAGAGAACCCACACAGACACAGGGAGAACATGCAAACTCCACACAGAAGGGCCCTGGCCAGGTAGCCGAGTCGAACTTAGGCCCTTCTTGCTGCGAGGCAACAGTGCTAACCACTGCGCCACCGTGCTGCAGTGACATTTAACTCCAAATTAAACTGACACCAATATATTTTCTAAGTCTTAACACGGACAAGACTTTTTCTTGAGCAGATGCCGCATGCCATTACACATAACAAAAGAAAGAAAACACCTAATCATGGCTAAAGGACTACAGACTGTGTGCTCTTGTGTATTAGTGAGGCAATAATACCTAAAAAGTCATTTTCACTTAATTTATCCTACCTCACATAGTACAGTCAGATGAACTTTTTACAATCGGTTTATAAACCAACTGGAGGTTATGAATGTGCTCGAACACCTCTCACCTGTAAACATGAGCTGAGTGCTGTTAGCCACAGAAAAGACCACCAGACCAACAATGTTGGAGGCCAGACCCACAAGAGCCACCCAGGAGTCCTCCATGCAGCGCTGCATGATCTTTAGCCCCACCAGACTGCTCAGGTAGCCCAGGTGCTGAGCCGCTGATCCGTAGCCAATAAGGGCTGGCCCCCAGCACAGAGGTGAGCTCAGCTCGTACAACACGTACAGTTCTCTGGAGCCGAAGTGAACAGTCACCACCAGAAAGAAGCACAGCGTGTAAAGCCACAGCTTGCATCTGTGAAATCGTCCTCCAGCCTCACTGCTGCTGCCTCCTGATGAGTAGAGGTGCCAGACAGCTTTATGGTGTCGAGTAGTGAGGAGCTTAGCACTTGGGTCTGGCACCACAGACTCACGGACAAAGAGGAAGGCATACAGAGCTGACACCAAGTTGGTGGCCAGCACCAGCCAGAACGGGTTGATGTAACTAAACAAAGCACAGAAATAGAAAGGTAAAGCTTATGAGATAGATTTAGATATATTAGAGCGGCGTGAATGAACCTTTTAACACACATTCTTTACCCTTGAGCCCGCCGCCACTGTCCTCCAATGATGCTGGCTAGCATCCCTGACAGGCCCAGACACGCCTCTAAGATCGCCACCCTGAAGGTGCGAGAACGCCTGTCACTGATGTCTGCCACATAGGCAAAGCAGCCTGCCAGGATGGCATTAAAATCACCCGACAGGCCGCTAAGCAGCCGGCCCACTAGAAAGTAGACCACGGGTAGCTTGAGATACATCACCACAAGGTACACGATCGCCTGCAGGGCCAGGCCAAGGTTAGGGAGGATGAGGACTCGTCTGCGACCAGCGAGGTCACTCCACGAGCCCAGGAGAGGCACAACCAAGAGCCCGACAGAAAAGCCCCCCAGACTGATGTACAGGTTCCAGTGTGCTGTCAAGGTTTCCACCTCCTGAAAAAGACACGTTTAACAACAATCAACCTCAGTGATCGGTGGAGAAGATTTTTTTTAATAGATACTGTGATTCTACTTTTTGCTTCTTAGCTGCACCTCTGTGTAACTCTGTTTGTGCACTGGCATAATTAGACGCATACATCGTTGCATCTAATCTGCCCAAATGCTAATTTTGCTTCACCTTTTTGAACAGAGCATGTTGATTGTATTCCTTTTTCCCACTTTCAGCATGTGACTGCTGTTCCTCATTGTTGAACTACTTGTAGGTTTAAAACTTAAAATGCCTTTTTTCTTTAAATGACTACATGTGCAGCCATTTAGGTGCTGATGATCAACTTACTGATAAAAAAGCCTTTAAAACATATCTGCACATCTGCATGTCTTTATGTCTCTATTTGTTTGTGTATTGCTTTTGTTTTCCCCAAATTGTAAACACTTGACATGAGGTCTTGCATATTTTTCAAGGGCTTTCGTGGCCCAAAATGGGCCTTAGGTGATGCTTATGAGTGTGTATTACTTGTTAGAACAGGTTAAACAATATTTTACATGCATGGCTTTTTTTTAGGACTGCTTTGCATGCAGTTTCTTCAAGAACCGTTTTCATTTTGTTATTTGTTAAGGGTAACTAGGTAACCTGAAGAAAACAGCAACGTGGCATGGTCTCTCTTACTGAACCAGTTAAATTAACTGTAAATCTAGCATGTTAGCATTACTTTTTGTCTCCCTTATGATGAATAATAAACAATGCTGCAAGTTTGCTGGCTGTTCAACAGATTATTGGATTAGTGAGGGAAAAATGTGAGAGTCAAAGTCAGATTTATTGGCCATTCTGCAATGTGTCCCGGGCATACACAGGATTGAAATGTCATGTCTCCCTGACCCATGGTGTGCAGCTAAAATAAATAAATATAATAAATGAAGGGAGAGGTTTTTCAGCTTTTTTATATACAAGATATTAAGTATAAATGAATTTTTTAAAAAGCCTGCATAAATATTCCAAGTAGCAAAAAGATGAGAGTAAACAGGGTAATTAATAAAGTTCTTCTGTGGACTAAATCACACATTTCTCCGTGGGCTTTGTCAGGCTGATTACTTTTTTAGTGCTTTAAGCTGTGGTGCAACTTGGGACTGGTCTAAACCTATTGGGGGTGGGTATATTGTTTCATGCATGGCTCCATTAATAAAATCAATCCACAGTGTCATAGTGTCTACAACCCCTTTAAATTCACAACCATTATAGAGCCTGAAGAAAAGGAGTAAAATACATTGCACCTTTAAGGTTATAAAGATGTAATAATAATGAAGGATGTTTTTGTGCTTTGTGAAAAGACTTCACAATGTATTAAACTCACTTTGTAAAGCCTTTATTTGTAACAGCATACATGGTTTTTAATTTAAAGGGTAATTCTACTGCTTTTCCCACCCAGAAAAGACGTGGACAGCAGCAGTACATTTCAGGGTGACCGGACTACCTTCTGAAGCGGGTCGAGGGGCGCTGAGCTGTTGCTGCACTCCGACCTCTTGGAGCCGTTGTAGCCGAGGTCTTCGCTTATGCGGTCCCACAGGTACTGGGTCGACAGAGGTGCCTGCAGGGTCAGGGAAAACATGGACAGGAACAACACCGGCTCCACGGACAACGGCAGCGAGCATGTAACAGGCGGTCGTAAGACGTAGGTGGTCGGTACACCGGGCTCCTCTTTGTTTACGTCGAGCTGTGGTTCGTCCGCCGATGTGTCACTGAGGACATCTCCGTGTAGGATCGCCGCAGTGTCCCGCTCGTCCATGTTGAATCCACTCAACTGTAAACATTAAGTGTGCTGACTAGTTTAATCTGCTTTGTTAAAGCAGTATACGGTGAAAACGGGAGCGTTAACGTGTGTAGCTAACTGGCTAACGCTCATGAGAGTGAAGGTAACTTTTATGTGAGCTCAGCCAAAATGAACGAAACAATAGCATGCACCGCAAAAGCGCGGGCTTTGCGTCCTCTGCTGGACGAAGAGGTGAACTACATCCAGTAATGCTCTCTGCCTGTGGAGGGTCACGAGTGCCAAAATGAATTAACCAATTATATCTTTAAATAATTCATTAAATGCCCCCCCATAAATAACAAACACAGCAGTCATATTTAGATTGTACTCTTACAGCTTTTCTTTCATGTTTTTCATGATAATGATGATGATATAAGAGTTTATTTTGAAAAATAAAATGTTAAAATGATACAAACAAGTAAACAAAACATAAGGAAAATATTAATGAAACATTTATTATTATTTTTATTATTGCCGTATATGTATAACTATATATCTAGAGATTTACATACACTCACTGGCCACTTCAATACTTACACCTTGCTAGCAGCTGTGTTTTGCCAAAAACTATATTTATATTATGTGTAAGAATATTTGCCTGAATTGATTAATGTGGTTATATATAAAATAAAGAAATTACCTATTTTGGAAGTATTTTTATTCCATGAACTGTGTGGAAGACAGACCATGGACCTGGATGCAGGACTCAGGAGACACAAAATAAATCCAAATTCCAACTTCAGTGCTGATAGTAATATAGAGAAGTCCAGAAGAATTGCAGGACAGATACAGAGAATCCAAATATCAAGAATCTTTAGGGAACCACAGGGCAAGAAGACAATAATAAGGCAAGAACGCGCTGATTTTGGTAATTTGATCACTGTTATAATTATGGGTAATTTATTCATCCAAACCCCTGGGACTGATCTGGCTGCTAAATCAGACTAAATGTGGCTCGATTCATGCAGTAAAGATAAGTTACACCTAGCTGGTTAATCTTAGTGTGCTTGCTTGTTAACATTATTGCAGGAAGTACCTTCTCAGACTCAGAAAAATGATTGATGTTTACTTGCATACTTTCAATAGCTGCATAATTTGATCCTGTAATTGTAGTTTTTAAAAGAGGTCTAAAATTAAGACTCAAATGAGAAGCCAACTTAAGGGAACTTATTCACAGCCTTGCAAAAATACTGCACTTTGTCAGTTTATCAGATTTAATTGTGAAAAATTTTAATATGATTTGATTCATGTGGGCACACATGTTTTTTTTCTTCTTTTTCCTTCTGCTCAAAGTTAGCATAAAAGGCACAGAGAACATCTGTATTTACTGGCCAGATGAGATAACCTGCTAAGAAGAGACTAAAACAGAGGAGTCAAGGACAGACATGAAGGGACCGTTAAAAGGGACTGGCTATAAAAGTTTGGCACTTCTCTTAAAAATGTACCCTCAAGCAGTGATAAAATAAACACTGATAATAAAATATTTTTTCACCCCTGAATAACTCAGTGTTAATAAGTACAAGAAGAAAAATAAATATAAGATCTAAGTTATTTTAAATATTTGCATGATTAGGCTGCTGCACAGTCCCATAAATCTGGTTCTAAGTTATTATGAGACTAAATGAAATCTAATTTCACTTCTGTTTGCTGAATCACATGCGGTGGTTCAGGTCAATTGGCAGAAATGGTGACAGAGCAATGCCGAAAATGAAAGCACACATCAGTAGTCTGTGATTCTTGGCAGCTTTTACTGGTGCTTTCCTTTTTTAAGCTCCACTCCTTCAGATAGTGATCAACAACAGCACGCAGATCTTTCTTCTTCACAAGCAAATTTCAGTTTCTTTATGCTGCACAGAGGACATTTAAGATACTTAAAATAATTACACATAAACCAAAATATGCTACTGTCACTATTATTTTTGTCATTGTTAGTTTTAATTGATGGTAAAATAGCACTTAATAGTATGCAAATGATAATATGGATTTATGATATTAGCCCTCAGGTTCCCATCAACACATGCTGTCTGACAATGCTTTAAAAGTCAAAGTAAGAAAAGCTTGGGGGCTGGAAAGCATGTTTTTCTAATGAATTTTAATGTAATATATTTTTTATTACATACAGTGACAGTAGAACACTAAAAACACCTGTAAAATTCACTGGCTTTCATTTCACCTACACACTACTGCGTGGGTGCATTTGAGTGTGGAAAAAACAAAAAGGTGCCACCCTTTGCTGTCATTTTTTATGTAATTCAGTTGTTTAAGAACTTGTTAATTAAAAAACTTAAAACGTTCAGTGGGTGGTTATTAAGGTTGGCAGCCGGTAGCCATGGCACTACAAAAAACACAACAAGAGCTGTTATTTATAGCGCATTCAATACAGAAACATGGGCCAGGTACTTTATTACCAACCACTGGTTAACGCAAATATCTAACCAGACAGTCATATAGCAGCAACTCAATGCATTTATGCATGTAGACATGGTCAAGACGACCTGCTGAAGTTGATTCAGAGGAATGAGGGAAAAAAATGATTTGAGTGAGTTTGAATGTGGCATGGTGCCAGATGGGCTGGTCTGAGTATTTCAGAAACTGATGATCTGCAGGTATTTTGCCACACAACCTTCTCTAAGGTTTACAGAGAACAATCTGAAAAAGAGAAAATGTCCAGTGAGCTGTCTACCTGAGTATCGTTGCTGACCATGTCCATCCCTCTCTGACCACAGTATACCATGTTCTGATGGCTGCTTCCAGGAGGATATTCTCTGTACTCACATGGCCTCCACAGTCATCAGATCTCAATCCAACAGAGCACCTTTGGGATGAAGGGGAACAAGAGATTCACATCAAGGATGTGCAGCTGACAAATCTGCTGCAACTGTGCGGTACAGTCAAGTCAATATGGACCAAAATATCTGAGGAATGTTTCCAACATCTTGTTGAATTTATGCCACAAAGAATTAAAGCAGCTCTGAATATAAAATCAGGCCCAACTCAGTACTTGCAAGGTGTGCCCACTGAAGTCGACAGTGATTGTATGTAATTGTGTTTTTATCATTTATCTAAAATATATTTATCATTTATCTGAAGTTAAAATTTAAAGGCTTTTTTGAGTCTGTGTTTATATCAGACTTTCTGATGTTCTGACATACAGGCAAACTCTCTGTAGGCTATTCCTGAGCAGTGCCCTTATGGGAATCTCACCACCCACCAGCTCAATGTCAGTCAAGCCAAAATTTCGTAACAAACTAAGATATTATCTTTAAAGCAAAAGTTTACTCACTGATATCCTATCACTGATTGCTCTCTTCTGCAGAACTGATTTGACTTTGCACTTTATGTACACACACATGCACATACATGCACACACACACACACACACACACACACACTGGAGAATGCTCTGGATTGTCAACATTTGAATTTCATGAAAGGTTTTACACTGGAATCAAAACATTGGTCTTCTTGATAAGTTATGCCCACTGGGGTTTTAAACCTGTTTTCACAAATGATCCTGCTGCAGCACTGAGACATACCCATGCTTTCTACTTTTTCAATCAACCACATTCAGGGATTTATTATTGGGCTATTTTGGGGTTAGGTGGGATAATGTCCAACATTCATGCCGTTACGTGAATACCTGTTTACAATGTTCCATGCTCACTTTAATAACGACCAACTGGGCCTTATTCTTCCCACTAACAAATCAGTTGACTTAATGTGTAAGATAATGTGACTGTTGTAATGATCACAGCTTAAGATCCAAATTTAATTTCTTCCTTAGAAACTATAGTAGGTCTCTGGAGGTCTGTAGTCATTGAGGCTGTCAATACCAGTCTTTTTGGGGATGGAAATGATGGTGGAGGCCTTCAGACAGGTGAAAACGGTGGCATGAGTCAGGGAGGGGTTGAACAGCCCGGTGAGGATCCCTGCCAGTTGGTCCTACATTTATTGACAGGAGCCCACGGTCCTCTGAACAAATGTGGAAGGACATTTTTTGACTTGTGGCAATGGGCAAAGCTCTTTTACTTCTGAGAGTGTATACTATTATATGTCACTATGGATTTTCCCAATACATAGTGACATGTAGCTTACTGGGAATAATACATGTGTAGAGACAGGCTGACTGTTTTGAATTAATTTGCTTTTCTGCCTCTTCTTATGTTTTTAAATGAATATCTTACAAGGTATAGCTGAAAATCACAAAAACAAATTTGTATCTACATCTATATCCAAACTTTGCAAAGCCTAATATATATCAGATTGAGAGGTAATCAAAAAAGACATTTATCTGCATGTATATTTTTGTTTTACGTAGCCTTCTTTGATAAAACATGTTCAGGCATCTATCACTGACCCTTGGCACCATGTAATCTCTGACCAAAATGATATGTGGGGTCTTATCCAGGTAATTCAGGTTATATATGTATTTTTCAGATAGCAGATTTTCAGATAACAGTTTACCCCCTAAATCCTTTTACTGCTCGCCCTTTCTTGGTTATGCCTGCAGTTTGTGTTTTTGGGCGAGTTCTGGGGATTGTAAGTATTACAACTCCGAAAGAATAGAAAGGATTATGAGGACAAGAAGACATACCAAGCAATCAACCAAGTGATTAAAGATGAATATAAAAGCATGCAGCATGAGCTTCGCAGAGGGCTGTGTGCTTGTTATCGTCTCATTTCTGGCTTTGTCTGAGTTCATACTTGGCTGAAACCACTGTGCTCTTTAACACAGACAAACTGTTGGCACAGTAGCTGTTTATTACACACCTTTGGATGTGAACCGATCACCAAATAGAGACAGATTTTAAAGGTATGAAATCTGACACTGAAGGTTTATCGGGTCTATTTTATATGAGTCTTCTTGTTCACTTGAAATGGAACCATCTTTACATTTGTGCTTTCATTTGCAGAGCCACACTGACACGGTCATGATGAAGAAACAAAAAAAACATAAGTCAGCTTGTTTTAGGAGGAATAAGAGGATGGATGCTAAAGCAAGAAGACTTTTCATACTGCGGTTATACATACAGCCCAAAGGGAAGTGTGCTTTTTGCTGCTGCATCACATTTTATCTCTGTAACCTGTCTCATAAAGATAAAAATGCAGCTTTTTTATATTTTTATGCTGTTTTCTGTAACAGCCAAAGATACAGTCAGTTACTTTTACCGCCTGTGACAACTCATCTCGCTGATTCAGTGCTTTCTAATTCACTTTATCCCAACTCTTTGCAGAGATGTAGCCCGATAGCCTCAAGGTCAAGCCTGCACAGCAGTTCCTGCTGTGCTGTTCATCAGACAAACTACTTTAGTGTCAAAGATTAATTTTTCTTCCTTGGTAACTTAAGTTGAGCATGTCTTGCTCTTGCTTATGAGCAACAAGGCCTTGGTGCTCCTCAAAAAGCTGAAACATCAGTGTGTTTTGCACACAGAAGGGTGACATAATGATTAACACACACTTTGTTTAAAAGGTGTCATGCAGACTTTCAGGTGCCAAACTCCATTAGTCACTTTGGAAAAGTGGAAAAACTTGTTGACGTACAAACTGAGTTACAACAACACATTTGAAAACTGATTTGGCAGCTTTCTTGTGCTTCATCTTTACGAAGTACATTTATTATCTTGAGAAAACACAGAGGAAGGCTTTCGGACAGAAAATGAACAACTATGAATGTGCTCGATTTGATTTTATTTCTTTGTCTCCTTGTTCTTGTAGTGGTCTCACAGAGCATCCTTTATGCTCCTTTGAAGATGATTTGTATTTGCCAGATGTTCATCAAGACCATATTTTTATGAAGATAACACAGTCTATAAATATTCAGATGTTGGGATCAAGAAGTCTGAAATTCCACTATGGACTGGAGAAAGTCCCAAGCTGCTTCAGGAGAGTCCTCCTTTTGCCATTTCTACATTGCTGTGTGTCCTGGTGGCCACATTCACTGAATGTTCCAGCAGTGTTGTCACCATCATGTTCTTTGTACAAATACTGGCCTTCATGGTGAGACACAACATGACACTAACAAGAACAATAATAAGAAGAATATCATGAACCCTTTCAAATAAGCCCACAACATAATGACTCTCAGACTCTCTTAAATCTTACTAACGTTTAAATGTATTAAAACTTAAATAAGTTCAGCCCGGTTTTAATCATTTGTGACTTAAAAAAAAAAAGTATTGCAAAAAAAAAGCTTTACAACCTGGCCATGCACATAATTTGGCTGTGAAAGCATTTTAATGTTGATATAAATTTATATATAAAGCTCTATAAGTGAGCATGTTGACACAGAGTTTTGGATAAAGGGTCATATCCAATTTTTTGATAAGCAGCTTATATTAATCCTCATATATCTGATCTTTATTATCTAATTCCATGACCATAATATCCTGAATATTACCATGAAACTGATCTCAGAAAGCCTAAGCAGCAAATACAATGTGAACGTGCCTCAGTGGTTTGATAAATTGTCATCGATGTTATTAGAAGGCTGATGGTGTTAACAAAACATTGCAGTCTCGGATCAAGCACTAGACATAATTTGTTTTCTTTGGGCCAAGGCAGCAATCATCCTGGACTTTGCTGGAGTCATAACAGCCATCATAGCCACTAACACAGGGGGAATAGCCACGTTTCAGCTGAGTGTATTTCCAAGCTGGGATAATATCAGCAGTACTCATTATCTGGAAAACATCTCCTTCTTTTTCAGGACTGCACCACAGGGCTTGCAGCTGACTTTGTAGTTATATTCAAAGCTCCTTCATGTGGCCTGATATCCACTGAGGCCTCTTGTTGAGTGATAACACTGATTTTCTTGCTTTAATTTAATCATTGTTCCATCCATCTATCCATTCTCTACTGCTTATCCTTTTCAGGGTCGAGGGGGGGCTGGAGCCAGATCCCAGCTGTCTTATGGCGAGAGGCAGCTGTGTTGTGCTGTCAAAGGTCCAGGAACATGAGAGAAGCTAACTGTAAAGATGGCAAGTCTACTGGACGCTTCTAAACCAAGAATAAACTGTTCTATGCTGTCACAGCACATTGGCAGAGGTGTCTGCTTTGTTGGGCGTGTTGAAAAGGTTCACCCAACAGGAAAAACGTTCAGTGTGTCTGATGGAGAAGGAAAGAGTGCTACGGTAGAATTGAACGAACCTCTTGAAGAAGAGCTGAGTGGCATTTTGGAGGTCACTGGTATGGTGTCCAGCAAAGGAGTAATAAGTACCACCACATACAACATCCTGCGAGAGGACAAAGGCATTCCCTTTGATTCAGAGCTGTACAACGAAGCCCTGAAGGTCATCCATGACTTCCCTCAGTACTACCTGTTTGAAGTGGCTGCTAGTGGATGAAGACTGGCTTCATTGTTTTTGCGTCTCATTTTACTTGTTGGGGAGAATAGTGTGGTACAAAACATTTGCATTAAATCATTGTTGTTATCCATAAATTTTCAAATTTTCTGTTTTACAACAAGCAGTTTTTTTTAATGAGATGCCAAATTACAGTTATTTACTTATATCTCTGAGCGGAAAAAATAGTTTTAGTGGTTGAATGTTAGGCTTTATTAATTTCTGACTAATCAGAAAAATCCAGTGTGCAGGTATAAAACTGTGTCTTCAGTTTGTTATTTGCCTAATAAATAATAATATAATTTTTAGTTTTAAACATATTTTTGATATAGTTCTTA
>VVHJ01001219.1:0-16741 GCA_015107715.1 Tylochromis polylepis
GCTCCGATCTCAACCGCTCATATATCCTGTACTCAAACTCACTCCATCTTCACTAGGGCAAAGTGAAATCCGGACTGATAGTAAAATATTCTGTCTCTCTCCTTCTGGATATTAGGGTGCACATGGATCTCTTTCATTTTATTAACATATGCCGACTCAAACTGTAACTAGCGACAGCGCTTGTGCTCATTAAACAGCCCTCAGTCCAAAGGCAAAACCTTTGTTGGAAAAGCCTCAGCAGCTTTGGCAAAAATAACAACCAGTCCAAACACAAGTGAGTGAACACAAATTACAAAAACACATACATATTGCATGCAGAATAAGGACAGCTACAAATACAATTTCCCTGTTAGGTAAATACAGTTTCTTGGTCTGTGACTTAAAATGCTGGCCTTTAAGCAGGATGCTCCACTGAGTTTACCCTAAAAAAAAAAAAAAAAAAGAAATTTTTGTTACCGCTGTAATTCCTCTGATTACTCTGTTTTAAATTTTTATTTGTCTCTGAAAAAATTGCTTTATTATGTTGCAAGAATCAGGATTTCTCTTTCAGATTTAATATTCTATCTTAGAAGCTAAAGTATTCAAGGTTTAGGAAAATTCTATACTTTCTTACTGGTTTACTACTTTTTGAACTCCTATAGACATATAGTTGTGGTCGTTTGCATAAACTCATCTTAGTCATGAATGCCATGGTAATTTTGGTAAATTTGCTTTTAATGACTTCTTTAAAGTGTTCCTTTTCCAGGGTGGAATGATTGTAGAGTGTGTATCTGCATAAATACATTTGTTTGACAGCTTCCATTGGATTGACTACTGATTGATTATTGAGAACAATGGGAAAGTCCAAGAAACTCACTGAAGACCAAACGAACACAAGATTTACACAAGTTGGGAAGGTCTCTTGGAGCTATTTGGAATTCCAAGATCAACAGTTCAAACGATTGTAACTGGTTAGGACGTTCAGAATCAACCCAGGAACCTCCGAGGCTCAAGCCTGCCAAGAACTGGAAACAACAGTGTCACGGTCCACAGTGAACACAATTTTACATCGCCATAGAGACTGCGAGCGCGCTAACCAAGATACAAGCCCCTGCCCCAAAATCGACACCTTCAGGCTCGACCAAAATTAGCAGCTGCCCACATGTACAAGCAAAATGTCTTCAAGATTAAAGATTTATTGTCAAATATGGCGACTGAACTACTTCTTGAAGTTTCTTGAAGATGTTTTACCTCTTATCCGAGAAGCTTCTTCGGTTCTAAAGTTCTAAATTTCTAGAACTATAGGAAAGTTCTAAATCCAAATTTTATTGTCAAACAAAACAAAGATTGAGCTGTTTGGCCAGAATGACAAGCGGTATGTTTAGGGTAAAGGTGGGGCCATCAAACCTAACAATACTGTAGCAGCTGTCAAGCATGGTAGTGGTAGCATCATGTTATGGGCCTGTTTTGCTACCAGTGATACGAGTAGATTGCACAAAACTGACAGAATAATTAGGGAGAATTTATCAGCTTCACATCAAGTCAATACATACGCCTTGTCCTCGTCAATCTCAGTGATGTATCTGATGCCATTGATTACAATATTCTCAACAATGCCTGCACTTCTGTGCTGGCACTGCACTGGTTCACCTAATACTGGAAAAAAAACAGACCATTGTCACCATGTCAGCTTTGGAAACAATTCTTCTTCGACAGCTACACTTTATATTGTGGGGTACCTCAGGGCTCCGTCTTAGGTCCCAACCTGTTCTTACAACTACTTCTTTGGTCAAAAATCTTGTTGTGATATTTGACTCTGTCTTTAAGATAAGCAAATTCAGCATTTCCCTACTTTATAAATAAATTAGAGTTTGAGAGCTAGATGGTGGAAACTTGGATTCAACTGGATCTCCTAAAAGTACCATGATCTCAAAGACACATTAAACTGGTTTTGGAATAAATAAAGCAAGATAGCATTAAGCTTCTGGAATAGCTTTCTCAAAGCCCAGACTTCAGCCTTATTGAAAATTTATGGACTGTGCTTAAAAGGCAGGTCTGTGCCAGGAAACCAGGCACTTTAAATGAACTATACCAATTCTGTCAAGAAGAGTGGTCAAATATCCAGCCAGAATTATGCTAGAAGCTTGTTGATGACTACCAAAAGCATCTCATCAAGGTGCAATTTGCTAAGGGCCTTTTAACCAAACCTTACTGGGGGTGTATGCAAATATTTGACCCTGTATTTATACTTTTGTCCCCGTGTGGAGAAAATAAAATAAATATGTTCAAACTTGTGGACCAAATTCTTGTTTTTTAAAGTCATTAAAAATGTATGCTGTACAATCATTCCACCCTGGAAAAATAACAGTTCAGAGAAATCACTGAAACTGAAATTACCATGACATCCATGCCCATGACAAGTATATGTAAATTTCCTACAACAACAGTAGATCTTGCATTCCTTGACTGATTGCTTAGGATTCACAACAACTTAATAAGATCAATACATCTTAGGCTACAAAAAATAAGAATTAAAAAAAATCATACAAGAATCATGTAACAAATTTTGCATTTCCTATTAGAGGCTACTTGAAGAATTTCTCTGATATAGTTTGTTTCATTTACCAGAATTCCTCTCAGACTCCTTTAAATTCTCTATCACCTCTTGTACACACCCACAACACCAGTTTAAACAGCTTGTGCCAGCAGAATAATAAGTATTTCAAGCTCTGGGGCTGCAAGCTCCAAACATGCTGTATGTCTATCAATTACTGGCTTTCAAGTGGAGATATCGGACTAAGAATCTAAAACATATTAAGAGAAAAATTACATCACTCATGCGAAGCTCAGAGTGTATTCAAGTCACTCGTGGTGCAAATGTAAATCAATTTGTCTTTTGTGATGCTACTACTGACCATCTGTCAGAAGTCATGAAGCAATGTGCACAAAATGTGATTTTAATAATCCAATTATAGGATGAATCATAATATTTTGCAGTTCCTATCATCTTAAAAGATGACACGTACAGCACTGCATGTCCAATCCTATTTGCTTTGTAAGCTAAAAATGAAAACTAATTGAATTTAGTTGACAAACAGTTCTCTATAGATCAAGAGGTCTACTATGAACAACTGATGGGACTGTCACTCACCACTGCTAAAGTAAGCTGATAAATGTACGAGTGCCTGCATGAGTGTGTGTGTGTTTGTGTGTGTATGTGCAGCTGCTGCAGCAGGCTCTTCATGGCTAATGTTTCTTAATGCCATGGTGTTGCCTCTGATAAGCATGTCATGGTGTTTACATTATGAAGGCTTCCTTTCCTTATTAGCAGTCCCCTGGCGTGCACAACCAAATTAAATGCTTCATGCCAATACTAATGGAGCATCTATCCCTCCAAGGCTGTAGTTGTTGGCCTGCAATCATAATACACCAATCACAACTGCTCTGCAGACCACCAGAATGATTTGTGGCATTTTAATGACTGTTCTGGTGTCAAAAACAGCAGTTGGCAGTAAGCATATCTCATAGTCACAAAAGCTGTTACACAAACTTACAATTGTTTATTGCGTTTGCATTACACTTATGATTTTGTGTATTTCACACACATCAAAAGTGGACCAAAAATCAGCTGGTGATACTTACAAGTATTTTTTATTTTCGTAGACATCGTGTAGCTTTAAAACATGTGGGTGTTCTATGAGCTTCAGAATAGCTATTTCTCGCTCCACCTATAAGAAAGAAAGAGAAGGAAGAATTAATTAGTAAAAAAAAAAAAGAGTTTTGATTACTGCATCATCAGTGTAGCTACACTCCTAAAAAGACTCCGCACCAATAACATAATCGAGCCTTTTTTTTAATAAATATTCACTTGTTTCTCTTTTTTAAACCTTAGCACCAAAGTAGTGTAGTACTTTGGTTTAGGTACAAAGTACCCAATAACCCCAAAAACATCCCCCGATGAGGCATTACTGAAAGTGTTTCCAGAGGTACTGGTAAATTTTACGTAGACACCAGTCTGTAACGGTTGTACAAAACGGACTGCAGGCAAACCGGTTTAGCACCTGGAGTCTTCTACTGTGAAGTCAAGCTGTTGTAATAGGTGCAAATACATGGTTTGGCATTGTCTTTTCAGCGTTTGAGCACTGATGGTGCCTTTCCAGATGTGTAAGCTGACAATTAAATAGGCAATGGAATTGGCTATAGAGTCTATTTTTTCCAAAAAGAGTTTTGAAACTTTGCTTGTTGACCACAGAACTTCTTTCCACTTTGCCTCAGTCCATTTTAAACTTTGACTCAAAGTGTTCCAGAGCCAATTCAGTGAGTTCCATGACAGAATCACATCTGCTTTTAATGCAGTGTCAACTGAGTGCCCAAAGACCACAAGTATCCAATACTGATTTTGGGTCTTTGGTCCTTTGTGCACAGAGATTTCACTTGAAACATCCGATATGTTTTCTATATTGCGAATAAAAATTAGTTTATGAGATTTGTAAATCATTACATTCTATTCTATTTTACACAGTGTGCCAACTTTTTGGAATAAGTAAACTAAGAAACAGACCTGACTGTTACTTTCTAGTGAGAGAAAGGACAAAGATGAGCTTTGATCAGACTCTGAGCTGGTTAGCTTCCCAGCCAGTAATAACTGCTATCTCATGTTTGCTTCAAAAACAGATGGAAAACAGCTTTGCATTTGCCGTATCTTACACATTCTCTCACAAAACAAGCCTTGAAAATACTGTCACATTTCATAATCCATTGGTTTTCCGGATGTGAACACAAGTCAGCTTGTTTAGATAAGAAATGTGAGGGAGAATAATCTGTCAGATTCACACATTCCACATTTGAACACTGTCCAAGGACCGGCTCTTACCCACAGTCAACAATACATAGCATAGGTCAATATGGGTCAAAATGTGCACTCAGGTACATGAACATTGCCCACAAGAGGCTTCTTTACACCCGAGTTATTGACTGTACTGTAAATATAAACACTACCGTGTCCAGAAGAAACAGACAGCTGAGACAACTAAAGTCCCTACGTTTTTTTCTTTTGTTTTGTTTTGTGTACAGAGCTACTAGGTGACATGTACACTGTACAAAGCCAAATTTCACCAAAATCCAGCTGATCACTCTGGATTTGTATCACCATCTCCAGAGGTCTTTGTCAGCATGTACATCTGCCATGGAAAATCAGCATGCAACCCACTTCGACAGAATCCACCACTACTCTTCAGCACCCTGTCCTCCTGGTCTCCTCTCGGTCATCAGCTCACCCTTCCACAATTCTTGCCCATCTTCCCTTCCACCTTCAGCATCTAACTTTGACTGACAAGGATGAAGATGAAAGAACAGCGTGAGTTAAAGGCTCCTCTCTCAATCTCATCAAAATCAATTTCACTATGTCATTTGACTGTGACAGCCTTCACGTTGCTTTAATGTCATACTCAGTGTGGCTTGGCTTTATGAACACTCATGTGGAATGAAGTCAAAAACTGTGATCTGCCAGCTAACTATGTTTTCATTAAATTCTCCAAAGCCGTTTGTTCAATAAGTAATAAGCACAAATCTCCACGTCTTAATGACTTACATACTCGCAATGCTTTAATTTCAAGACAGCTTTTGTTAGTGGTCTCTGCTCAGTCTGTGATTGTGGTGTACCTTTACACACAATTCATATTTTTCAGGCAAATAACTCGGAAACTCCTTATCATAAGCAATATCTCGAAAAAACACAATTTTAAAAAAAACTGCTTAAATACATTCAGTCTCTCAAAAGAAAATGCAGTGCAGCGTTTTATTATTCAAGCTGGGGCTAACAAAAACAAGAAAAAACCCCACAAGAGAATAAAAAGCTATATAAAATATATTAGAAAAGCTCAGCACACATCTGAGTCTGAGAAGGGTATAAAGTGATAAATGCATAATTACCACTGGCATGAAGAAGCAGCATGAGAAAAAGCTAGGCTAATCAGGGTTAATCCAGACACTAATGAGTGCTATCAGCAGCACTGCACTATGCCACTTTCTCACCTGAGGCTAAGGTGCGTTGTTAAGAATGAACCCATGGTGGCTAGCTTGCTAGCTGGCAGTAGGCTCCCTGCAAGGAGACTAATGCAAACCAGGACTCAAGATGAGCTGTCGAAATCCTACAGGGCCGACATCCTAAGCTTCTTTTAACACCTCCTTTTAGTTAATTGAAAAAAAGAGAAATGAGGCTTAATGTGAAGACTTAACTGTACAACAGTCTGCTTATGGCAAGATTTGGTGTTGATTAACATACTATTATAAATCCGTGAAGCAACCTTTGCTCTATCTAGTAATGTACAGTGCAGCTTTTTTTGCCCATTAAGTACCCTACGGTTATCAAAAAGTGACTGGAAAAATACGGTTATTCCACATTTGCTTTCTTCTGGAAAAGGGGTCACACAGCATGTGTTCTCTTCATGCAGTGGATTAATGCATACCCAATGCATGAAACACGCACAAAGGAGGAACACCAACGGTTTCTGCATTTATCCACACAGCCACTAACTGCCCACTCACTCAAATACACACACTCTGTAACTTCATGCTAGTAATAAACAATACCAGGTGGCCATTCCCCATCTTGGCCTGGCTCCTGTACATGCCACAGTCTCTCATTAAATTTCACATCTGTGAGTGTGGACAATTCTCTCCAGTTGCCATTTCTCCATGGGACTTCATTAGGCCTTTATTAGCAGGCACTTGGACATTGTTCACCAAGATACACACATGCACCTAAACAGATGGACACGAGGTCAGACGAAGACACGCTCTTTTTATCTTGTCTTGTGTTCTTTTTTTGAGTTTGGCAGTTCAAATTACAGCAATTTCTGGTCAATTTCTCGATAACAAAACGGGTCTGGAAGGCAGGAAAAAAGACGCCTCACCAGAAAACGGGTCGAATGTAAAGCAGTGTGGTTATTGTTGTGAAGTGGACATCATTAGCAGAAGACATCAGAACAGGAGCTTGTTAGCAAGAGAGCTGATTGGCACACTTCGACCCACAGGCTTTCCCATCAGTGTCGCATCCTGGCACAATAGATGAATCAATAGGAAGGAACAGCAGCAGTGATTTTTTAAAAAAAAAGATGTTAACTAAGACAACAACTGCAACTACAGTTAAGCTGTAATAAAAAAGCAAGGCGTATGCTGAAAGAAAAAGTCTCCGTGGTCCTAATGGTCTTGATGTTGTTCGGTCTAAAAAGCACAAGTTATATGATTTATTACCTTCACTACAATTTGCAAGCGAAGCGTAGATGCTGCAACAGAATAATACGCATATGTGAGGGAGAAGAGCTGAGAAGGCTGGAGCTACTTGGAAAAATAAGACAAAAGGAGTAAGTGGTGTCACTCCAAATTCAGAGGATGACAGCCAGTTTAGCATAGTTCCATCAGCTTGCTATCGATTTGTTAAATTACAACCCTGGATCTAAATGACTGAATGGATGAGCAAACAAATGAGTGGCAACATCAATAGTTTTATCGCCATGGCCAGTGATAGAGGCCAGAGGATTACAGGCAAGCAGACAACAACAAAGACGCAAAGAAATTAGATTCATGTCACATGTGACAGAATGACCAAACACAGAAGCCAGCCCGAAATCTCAAAGGGTGAAATAGTGGATCACAGGCTCTGTCATCTCGCACTCTCCACTTATTGCACCTCACACTATTTTTCCAGCCGGCCTCTCTCACCCCACAGAAGGAAAACACAGACATTTCTGTCACCTCCCCAGGCAAGTGAGTGAATGGTCCCTTGATACTGAGATCTAAGGATCAAAGTCAGCAGGGAGACCATGTGTGTCAGATAAAAAAAAATAAATAAATAAAAAAAAAATGCTAACACTGAGGCCGTAGTGCGTGCAAAAGCTGCTGGGTGGATAAAAAAACAAAACAAAGGAGAGACCGGGGAGGATGCATGGACGTGGAAGGGATAAAGGAAATGCCATGTAATTCTCTCCAACGGAGAACAGCAAAAGAAAAGTGTTATGAAATGGGGGGGAGGAGCAGTCGTGCCAGCTTGAGCCATGCTCCCTTGCACATCACCACCCCATCTCCTGGGTCTTTTATTGTTAATTAACACAACATGGGGAAAGGACAACCTGTTTAACATTGCCACGCACCAAGCAGAGTGTGAATGATAACACCAGGCAGCAACGGAACGAGTTACAAGCAACAAAAGACACGCGCGACCTCTCCACTGTTAATGGCTTTACTTTGCGGGGGGAAAAAACAAATATCGACATTAACTGACAACAATGATTTTTTTATGTTTCCATATTTCTCAGCATCTTAAAAGATGTGTAAAATATAGGATTATGATGGCATGAGTCATGGTTTAAGATTAATCTATTATATTGTTTTCTAACAGCTTTATGCAAGAGATCATTATCTTTACAGCATAACATCTTTTTCCCCCCCCGAATATGTATTTTCATACAGCTCAGCTTTATCATTCAAAGATTACTTTTTTTAAATAAAGAAGTTTTTACTCTCCCACCAGTCTTCAACATCATACAAGTAGATATCATATTTCACTCAAGGTGTGAATCACCTGTGAATGTCTTTTTCTACGTTTGATAAAGAGATCACACGGGACACCTATTTTTACTGAAATTACATTTGTGCGATTTTAACTTTATTCAAAAAATAAAATTCAAATGTAACTTTAAAAAAAAAATATATAGACAGACAGATATATATGATATATAGCTACTATTTTAGGTTTATGACAGGATAAACAGTTAACATATGGGAAAAAGAGGAGTAAGATCTGGATGGGGTAATGGCTGTAGAGAAGGAGACCTGGTCTAACTGTTAGGGAGCAGAAGGGGAGGAGACAACACAGCTTGGCTACTGGCTCACAGACAAAACCAGTCAGCTTGTCAGCATTCATACTTGTGACATGTGGATACATTACTCTATGCTGCACACACACTATACACACACACTCCACTGATCATGGCAAGCCAAGAGCCACCTCCATCCATCCATATGTCGGTCAGTGAGCCAGTAGGGCAGAATAAGGGACAGGAGGTAGCCAAGCTGGTGTGCATGCAAGCATGTGTGTGGGTCTGTGTTTCTGCACACGCATGTTAGTTGGAAGGAGTCGAGTAGCTGAAGACTGCTGCATGTCAGTCTTGGTAACCAGCATGTAACGACATCTGTTTCAAGGACAAACACACACTATCTACTCGTTACAACATTGCAGAGGGCATCAGTCTATAATGTGTCCCAAATCTACTTCTTGTGCAGGGAATAATCACCAACTTTGAGATGATATTAATGTGTGCTTCTGGGGGACCTGCTTATCCAAAATTGGTTTGGAAATTTACAAAGACAGGCTCGGGGCAATGGATTTAACAGTGTTTGTTGAGGTGAGGCGTGTGCGCATTAGGTAGCTGCGTTATCTCTCACAACTGAGCTGGTCGCACTGGGAGCAAAACAAACACAAAATAAAATAATTTATTTGTACGATCCCATTTCAGTGAAAGTTTTTGAACTGAAAAAAGTAATCTCGCTCCTACTTTCATCTTTTTCTGTTTATCACTCCGTCCTTGTGGACCACACAAATGTAAAATGCACTGATACATACGCAGTCAGTCAGTGCAGCAGGTTTTTCTCTGATAATCACTTTATCAGTCATCCTTTGTGAAGCGGAGGTAAATTCCCTACACAGGGGAGTTTGATCAATGCCAGAGACATGTAAATCGATCTGGACGTAGTCTCTGCTAGCTGGCTAGTCCTTATCCTTTATCCATCTTCCAACCTTTGAAATTGTGCTCATTACCCCTTCCCACCCAAGACCAATTCTGGTATCACTCCTCCTTCTTCATCTTCTTCTGCTGGCCCTCATTTATTCTCAGTTTCTTTCATTCTATCTCTCTAATCATGTCTATGATGTGTTCCTGTGTTGTTGACAGATTCATCAGGCTGGCACTTAGACCAGAGGCAGATCATATCATTTCACCCCAGCAGACATGTCCCTGGATAACCTTGGTCCTAATAAAGTCTAATAGCAGAGGTGCTTTAGACCCTGCGGACACTGGGTGCAATTCATGAAAACCTCTTCAAATCCACTGCCTGAGCTTATGGATGTGACAGAACGACACATGCTAAAGAGTTGCAGAGATGGTGTGTGATTGCTTATGTGAATGACTATGCGTGTTTTTTTTCTGCAAAAGCCACCTGCAGAATGAGTGATTTATCAGTGACAGGTAGGCAGCGGATTGCTTTGGCAGCAAAGGTTTTTGTTTTATTTTTCGGTTATTGTCAATTCATTCATTCATGTCACTCACCCACTCACTAATTTCACAAGACGGGACTGATACGGTGACCTTGAATTGTGAAGAGATGTGAAATGTGGATTAATGAACTGACACAGAGGGTAGAGCTCAGAACGGACGGTAATGATTAGATCTGAAGGTCGCCTCTATAGTATCACTTGCACTACGGTAAAGCTAATAACCGACTGCTGTCTATATTTGAGCGCAAGGCTAATGAAACAGTTGCTGCTGCTCAGGAAAGTGGATTATCTAACCATTCTGACAAATTTGCATTAAATGCCTTATTTTCAGTAAAATTCTTGTAATTCTTCTTAGAAGAAAAAGCTATACGCACAAACTTTAATGTTCATTTTTGTCACAGTCCTTTATGGAAAAACAGTAAGCTAGTGGACATTATAGCACTGGTTTGTAAAGTGATGTGCAAAAACAACAACTTACAGAAAGTAGGTAATGAAAAATTGACAGGGATAATTTGGTGCGGTAACTCAGGCAGACAGGTGATGAGCTGACGTGATTTACTTACCAACTAACTGACTTCACATATGAATACGTGACTTATTTACTGACACATAAACTGCAGACAGACAGAGAAGTCAATACTGTATACAGAAGAAGTCAATAAGTAAGAGTTATTTTAGCATCCACACTTGTTAATTAGGTGATACAGTGAGTATTAGACATATATAAAGGAACACAACAGGCACAAGTTCTCTGTTAGTACTGTGTATTATTACCACTTCATTATATAAATGGCATATGCAACAATATATAGTGTCCAAACTAATTTACAGTACACGCATGCATTTATGCCTTGTGGTCATGTATAGTACGCGAGTGAGAAAAGGATGGAGGGAAGAACATCCTCGAGAGCGTGTTAGCACAACAGGGTCATTAGCTAACAATCCCCCTCAGAAATGTAGATGCGGGAGCTGATGAAGTTAAAAGTGTTCTGCTTTTGATGTTCGACACACGGACCAGTTCACACCAGAACGAGTCCCATGCTCATTAACATATTTGGAGCAAATGTACGCGTTTATTTGCAACAGCTAAAAGTGATAAATATATGCAAATTAGCCTGGAAGATACCAATAGATGTCCTCGACCTCACGCGGTCAAAAAACAAAACTGGTCCTTGTCAAAATAGCTGCTCAAGTGCACGCACACGCACCGAATTATATAAACAACACTAAATGGGAATCACAATAGTGTTTGCTCTTTCCTAAATTTCCACCACGCTGTACAAACAGTAGTGAATTTATCCACGATAATGAAGACAACTGCATTGTGTTGGAGGTGGATATCTTGCAGTGAGCCCAATCATAGGCAAATATGGAATAAAATCACTCAGAAAAGCATATTTATATAGGGAACATGTTAAGAATTCTATGCAGGACATTGGATGTAAAATATGAAAGTAAAAATAGAGGTTAGAGTATTTTCCTCTAAAAGGAACATGATGTACCTACTTAAACAGAGGGATAAAGGATTCTCCCAGCATTCAGTGGTAGAAAAGGAAGACAAATTCACGCTTGGCAGGTAGAAAAGCATAAATAAATAGCCATAAAAATCTATCTCAACTGTGAAGGGGAACTCAGCTGATCTCTTCAATGAAATCATCTCTCTACTTAAGGGGGAAAGAATATGCCCTTTGCTCACACAGCAAAAGAAAAAAGGAAAAAAAGAAAACTAAAGCAACAACAAACAAAAACGCAAATAAAGCTTTCTCATCTATCTGACGACACAGCAGCTGTTGCCTTTGAAGAGGGGAAACAAATGCCATCGATTCAGACGTCTGTCTGTCTGTCTCCTGTCGAGCTCAGTGGGGGATCCTGCTATATCTTCTGTTCTGCTATCCTGCATTTCATTATTTCGAGTCTGCACTCCATCTCTGTTTTATCAGGATAAGGCATATGAAAGGTAAAATCACTCAAACAACACTGCATGTGTTTGATGAGCTTTGTCACCACAGTGAGCAGCAGCAAAGCAGCAGTCAAGAGCGGCACGGTTTTACGTGCCGGATGCTTAATATTCCAAGTACCAGTCAGAAGTGTGTAAACCTCAGTGTCTGGTGTCTTCAGTCAGTGATATTGACCATGAGTTATACAGTCACACAAGTAAGGCTAAAACTTTCTTTCAACTCCAAAACCAGTCTTTGTGCACTGGAGGTAAAATCTAGTCTCCATTTCCATTTCACCACAGCCTCTTTGCCGCCAAGTACAGACTGTGAAAAAACTGATGTGGATGATTAGAAACCAATTTACGATGTAAAATATGGAGTGTCCTTCATCGTGACTGATAGCAGACAAAGAACAAGGCCGACTATGGGAAAAAAATACTTCTTTTTTTTTAGGTCTCTACAGGATGCTGGGAGGAAACTGGGGGGGAAAAAAAGAAAAAGAAACGGGGCACTTTTCTCATATTTTTGATAAGAACTTTAGAATCAAGCTGTTCTCACAACAGCTCAACCAGGTTGAGATCTGGTGACTGCTTCATTAATGACAGAAAGCCAGCTGACTGCTTCTTCTCTTATATTTCTTGCACAGTTTGGGGCTTTGGGTCACTGCCCTGCTGACAGAGAAAAATGTCTCCGGTCAAGCTGTGCCCACAGAGTATGGCGTAGTGTAGCAAAATGGAGCACTCTTTTATCCTGTAAAATTCTCCAATTTATCAACGCCATCATATTTCTTCCACATACTTGACAGATGTCACGCACGCCTCTAAAATCTTTTATTTGCTTTACATCGCAAAAATATTTAATACAAAGATATCAAACTTCTGTCTGTGAGAGTTTCTGCCCAAAGTCTTTGTTCCTTTCAACTTTGGACAGCCCTAGATCCAGCTTTTCTTTGAAACTCTGCCTAGTGGCTTCTTCAACACTGCCAGCTGAGGACCTATGAGGCATCCATTTTTCAAACACAGACACTGATGCTCGTGTCCTCCGTGCTCAACAGTGCCACAGGATCCCCCACTTTTCTTTCCCTTTTGGACAGAGCCACTTTGTGTTGCTCTGTGATGGTAAAAGTACACCCAGCTGTACGAAATCTTCACAGTTGTAGTCACTGGAAAGTTCCTGTATGGAACTTTCTAATTCAGAAAATTCAGAAGAATTTTTCTTTACAACATGTCTAGCAGCATCTAGTGTGTCATGCAAACACCCAAAGTAAGCATACTCTATATCAACAGCAGAATTGAGTGGAAGCACAGTTGAGAAACAAAGTTGGTAATTCTATGGTCTTTCTGTGCAGTCAACCTGTTAAAATCAAACCAAGTTAAGCCCTAGTTTCTGGCTCAGCACCATACAAAGCTGATGGATCAACACGGCAAGGCACAATATATGAAACCCATTTATTTTAAAGGGTGTCTGTGCACACTCAGAGGCACGGCCGTGCACACGAACAGATAAACACACAACATTAAGTTAAAGAGGATGTGTGTATGTTGGAGGCATTTCTATATCCAACTCACTTGCGGCAATACAGAGATGGGAGAGAAGGGACAATCTATAATCATTAGGAGGGAAAAGAAGAGATGGCAGAGAAAGAAAGCTACAGTGCTGTCACAGAGGTGTCGGGATAACAAGATTAGAACTTGTGTGATTCATCTGTGGCCATGGCGTTCTGCTCCTCACCCGCCCACCACAATCTCTGTCGGTTGGTGTACTGAACCTTTATTCCTTGTCTTTCTGTGACTGTTTTATCTTAAATTATTATTTTATATGCTGCGCATTTAAAATCAGATACTATAGTGTCATATAGACAGCCTAAAAGGAGTTTTTCCTTTCATTTCAAGTCATCTGTATTATGTACTAAGACATGTAGACTTCGCAAATTACACAAATTATACTACATTTTCTGTTGAAATATGTTCATTTGTGAAAATCCACATATTCAAACAGCCCTGATCTTGTTAATTAACTCTAAATATTCCTGCCTTTATTTGCACCCCAGCTGTGGTATTGTCATGTTGTTCTTGGCTTATAGTCCTCAATGCAGTGTTTCAAATGTTTGCTTAAGGGGGCAATTATAGTGCACACTGCTGCATCTTCAAACTACTTTTTCACTTTCTTGGGCACACACTGCGCATTTAAACTGATCTGACTTGCATCAAGGACAGAGTAGGAAAACCGCCTTACTAACCTTACTGTCTTTAAAAGCCATCAAAAATCAGCATGGCCATGAAGCAATGTCTACCTCATAAGACATCCATCTAAAGTGTTCCAACTTCATATTCACCACCCTCTCTAACCCTCCCCCGACACACTCACACTCTTCCCTCCCTATCTTCCTTCATCCTGCACTTCATCCCTCCTCTCCCTCTCTTCCTTTCGCTCTCTGGGCTTGGGGACAGTAGAGTGACTTTGAAGTTGTGCTGCTTCAGGAGAAGAGAGGGAGTCACTCTGGCTAATTAGTTGTCCTTATCCCAACAGCAGCAGCCGCCACCAGCTCGCTGGCTCAGAGGAAGAAAACAGAGCAGGCATCAACAGCAACTACCAACTGCTAAATGTTAAAGATACCCTGCTCCCTCTGCTAACGGCTAGTAACAATAATACTCACCCTAAGACTGAACTGCAGATTTACTGGAGTTGCTTTTTTTCCATATACAGTATAATGATAGGCATTATGGTAAAAATATGTTACAGTGAATCATCTGTTTTCAGAGAAAACTTGTCAGACCATAGCCGACTGTAATCTTATGTTTCTATTGAAGTCCTTTCTGTCTTCTCCCTCAAGTCAGTGTCATCTAAAGACAGTTTCATATACAGTGGGAGAAATCATTATTTGATTAAATGAAATGTCTCTAATGTTATTGTAGTTTCATTTTAATGTAGAGACACAGAATATCAACTGAAATCCAGAAAGAAAAAAAAACAAACACATTATGCAAAAGCTATAAATTGATTTAGGTGCCACTGAGTGAAATATAGCATTTGATCCCCAAGCAAAACACAACCAAGACTAATTGGTCACCAGGTCTGCACACATCTCAGGAGGGATGTTGGCCCACTCCTCTTTACAGAAACTCTTTAAATCCTTTAGGTTTCTTGGAGGCCCCTTGGCAACTTGAAGCTTTAGCTCCCTCCACAGATTTCCTACAGGGTTGCGGTCTGGAGACTAGCTGGGCCATTCAGTGACCTTAATGTGCTTCTTCTTTAACCACTTCTTTGTTGCCTAGGCGGTTTTTTTTTCTGGGTTACTGTCATCTAGAAGACCCATCCACAACCTACCTTCAATTCTCGCTGAGGAAAGGAGAATCTTGCAGGATATGGGGGCCTTTCCACTGGCCCTTCAATGCGACAAAGCCATCCTGTACAAAGGTACAGGATGCTGGGATGGTGTTCTCTGGGTCATACTCAGCATTCCTCCACAGGACTTTTTCCCCAAGCCTTCTCTGAATCATTTAGATGTTTACTGGCAAACTTAAGTAAAGCCTGTAGATGTGACATCTTCAGCAAGGGGACTGGGTGCAAGATTTTAATCCATTAGAGCATGTATACCAATGGTGTTCAGCTCCAGAGGGCAGTTGATGGCCATTCTATATTTATTCCATCTATCCATACATTCATCCATCCATATTTTATATTTTTTCCATTTCTGAATAATTGCACCAACAGTTGTCAGCTTCCAACCAAGCTTCTTCCTGATGGTCTTGTAGCCCATTTTAGCCTTGTGCAGGTCTACAATCTTGTCCCTGACATCCTTGGCACCACCATGGTCAAGCCGTTGGTCCCTAGGTCAAGCTGGTTGGTCAAGCTGCTGTTCTTGCCCACAGAGATGGAAGATTTGGAACGGAAGAACCTGATACAGTGGACACGTGTGCTTTATACAAATTTGAGATCAGGAGTATCAGTAATCAGTTAGTGATTGATTATAATCTGTGGGTCACATGGGCACACAGGCAGGCTGGGGGAGCCAGAACTCTGCCTGGGTTGTGGGGGGGGAGTTACTTATTTTACTCAATGATGTGCAAATCACTTTATAACTTTTGTGTAATGTAGTTTTTCTAGATGTTTGGTTAATATTCTGTCTCTCTCATTACAACAAGACTGATATAAAAACTTCAGACAGTTCATTTGTTTGTAAGTGAGCAAACAGACAAATTCAGCCGGGGATCAAATAATCATGTTTTGATTTAAAAGCAGTTTTAGCTCCATTTTGTAAAAATTATAGCTAGCTGTACTTTACCATCACGGATTCTCTGTATTGCATGTCTTGTGGTACTGGTTTTAATGATGTGCAATCAGAGCTGTGGGCTTGAGGATAATATTAAGTTTACTTCTTTTTTTCTGGTCCTTTATTGTATTGTGCCATGTCATGTGTTATTGAGACCATTTCTTATGAGCTGCAAAGATTTGATGGATCAATTAAAAGGTCCAGATACATGTCTCAGGTCCTGTGTCAGTTTTTTTCTTCTGTCTTAAAGGCATGACATGGAGATAGGCCTGGCACTTC
>VVHJ01001221.1:2398-12795 GCA_015107715.1 Tylochromis polylepis
AAAAAAATGGGGGGGGGGGGGTGTTTTTCAGTACTTACAACAGAGGTTTTATATTTTACATCACAAAAAGGGACAAATGTGGGAATTTTGTCATCTTGCAGAGTTTCTGGAGGACTTTATGCCTTGGATTTTTGTTGCAATCTCCATCGCAGTTTGTGTGTTTGTGTGGCTGGTGAGTAAACCATCAAACCCCTAACCCTGTAAGTTTACAATCAACTTTCCTTGCCCTGAAATTCAAAGAAAATGATAATCAAGTCTCTAACGGAATACAAGGTTTCATCAAATTGGTATATTCTTTAATTTCCAGCAAGTACTGTTGAGTCAGCAATTTCATTTGTCCATGCTGGCTTATGGATAAATGCCAACAAAACCTTTGAGATTAATGCTTATTAGGAAATGCTTTAGCGTGGTTTACTTTTATCAGTAAAATGTGCTAAATATGTTAAACACACCTGCCAGACATTTCTATTTGGTATTAAAATTGTGTACATGTTGGTGTAACACCTCCTTTAATATGTCTATGTAGCCTCACAGAAAACATTACTGGCACAAGCCTAAAAGTTTTTATTCATTCCTTTGTTAACCAAAAAGAAAATCTTTATTTGGGAGTAGCATTCGCAGTAATAAGAGGGCTAAGCATAAAAGCAAAGCTGTCCAAATTTACCAATTGATCGACACTTCTACTCTCACCTATGGTCATGAGCTCTGGCTAGTGACCAAAAGTTTAAGTTCATGGATACAAGCAGCAGACATGAGTTTCCTTCTAAGAGTAGCTGGGCTCTGTCATTTGAGTAGAGCTGCTTCACATCGAAAGGGGCCACTAGCTACTCACTAGGATGGCCTTCCAGGTATGTTGTTGTGGTCATGTCCTATGGGAAAGAGGCTGATAGACAGACAAAACATTCGTTGGAGAGACTACATCTCTTGGCTAGCTTAGGAATATCTTGGCGTCATCCCCGGATGGATGAGCTGGTGTGGGGAGTCTGGTCGTCTCTGCTCAGACTGCTGCCCCTGCATCCCAAACCCAGATAAGCAGTGAAAGATGGATGGATTATTAAGATGGCTTGTTGCACAATGGCATAAGCATTAAGCTCAAAACTCTTTTCCTGTGTACAACCTTTCCAGAAGTGCACTCTTGGCTTTCAGTTATTCAGGCAGATAACTGCATTAGTGCAGAAATGGTCCGTAATGCAAGCTGAGAAAGCACTGGACCACAGCTGCTCTGCTGCTTTTTAACAGTTCAAAGAAGACTGCACTGTCCTCTCTGGATACATACCCTCAAATAAGGGTTTCTTTCTTTTGAACCTCTTCTAAAGAGAATTGCCCTTGGTGTTAAAACTTCCTTCAACTCAACTGTACCGACTCTTGGTCTGTGTGGGCAGGTCTAATAAACCCCATTTCCTAACGAGTCTTCATTTTAGTTGGCACTTCCAGGAAGGCGATTCTTAAGTTAACAGCTCATCAAAAATTCAGCAGTACTTTGGGGCTGTTTTTGTAACAAAAGCTCTCTTCTGAGATTTAGTTTGTCATTTATATTTGTATGATAAACATTATTTGTGCTCTTTTTTTTTTTCTCTCCAGTCCAGGTCCCGAAGGCGTTTGCATGTTTGCAGCACTGAAAATATTCAAATGCAACCTACTAAAATGAGCCAAACTCCGCCTGCCTCTCTGAAGCATGATTAATAAGAGGGAAGGGAAAAAACACTGGACGGCAATAGAACGACTCACTCTCCAGGTTGTTCTGTTATTGGCACAAGTCTTCTGGATAAGGGTGGTCCGATGGCTTCAAGGCACAGACTAGAGCTGCTGAGTTCAACTGGCGCTAGCTCGCAAACAAGAACTCCACAAGAATCCAGTCTTATGTCTTTTACTTTGCTCCTCACCTCCTTTCCTCCAATCTGATATCTGAGCAAATGAAGCAAGAAGAGAGGAGCCGTGGCAATAAAATAAGACATCTTTAGTTATGTATTTGAAGCAATGTGAATTAAATATGAGATGATGCAGAGCTGCATAATGTGTCTCTTCCTGTCCAGTAGCCTGCTGCTGTATTTTGCCACATAAAACAGTTCATGAAAGTTCTTGCGTTTTTTTTGTTTTTTTTTTGTATGGCACAAGAAGACAGAATATGGATGTCATACACATTTATTTGTCATGAACAAACTGAGAAGAGATCTTTGAATGACAAATATTTTTAAATGCAAATTATCTTAATTGTACAGTCATGGCGTTTATATTCCAGCTATGTGTCACTCCTTTTAAACATCACATCTAAAAAGACTGACCCAGAGGGGGAACACCTGTGCATCTTTGCTCATCTTCTCAGGCAAGCTTCATTTGTAGTCAAGATGCACGGGGGGGGTTGTGTTCATCATGACGGTGCGCTGAGATGATTTCTGGGTCAGAGGCAGGACTAGGCACAAATGGCGAAATTAGTGACTAGATGGCTGTCAACAATTGCTTCTCATCCTGGCTGCTGTTTAAATCAGTTTGTCTGGCCCATTCTGAAAAGACCAGGTTCTTTATCTGCTATTCTGAACTGGAGCCATTCAAGTGGTGATTCAGTTTGGGAGTTGCAGTTAAAAATATAATTGAAACCTCAAATCAAAATATCATTACACTGTCATCAACTGGCCGCTTCCCTGTGGTTAGAGATCGGCCTTTAACTGGAGTATATTTACACAAGTCCACACAGAGTTTTGACTTTCTAAAATACAATATATAAAAACGCACTTCACGAGTGGGTTATGCAACACCTATACGCACAGTAGATGTGCATTTTTGAACCCAAGTATGTACAAAATAATTAAAAAAAATGTACACTGTAATAGGTTACAGCAAAAAAGTACTGCATCAAAGAGCACGGGTGAATGTCTGAACTACCTCATCTGATTTTCACTTTCCAAACAACAGCTTGAGGAATAACCTTGACATATTCTAAGCGAAATATTCTCTCGAGAGAACAAGCACCCACTTTATCCTGACGAACAAATTGATATGTGGGAGTTTATGGAAAAGTCTCAGACAGCGTCAGTGTGCGACATAATGACTCAGCCTGTAGGCGGCCACTCCACCACGTCAGAAGTCCACCAGTTTGTCTGAAGTGAAAGCAGACTGCCAGCCCATCCTCAAGTTTCACTACACGCTTGGACATTACACCCACAGACACACAGAGATGAGCTCTGTCTTTGGACTGAAAACACTGAATTTCATGCACTGCATTTGAGAAACTTGGGATTCTTTCTCCATATGAGGAAGAAAGTAAGTATGTCCTTTAATTTTTAAAAAAACGTTTTTAACATATGTAATATGTATAACTGTATACGCTTCGAGACTGGCATTGGTTTTTCTTATCTATGCTCAATAAATAACTGGAATATTATTTTATATGAATATTTCCTGCATTCTTTATCCTTTGTCAGCTGCTTACTTGTTATGAAATACCACTGTGTGCTTTTTAAAAAGAAATGTAGCCTTGTGGTTTTCTGCAAGCTGACTGTTGCATTTTATTTGATAAGTGCTAAATGGATATAGCGAATATTACAATCAAATAACATTACAGGACTACATCAAAAAGTTCATGTTATGAAGCATGCTTCCTTTGGAGCTGCATTTACAAGCGTTTGAATTTTGTTAAGAGGTCTACAGTAAATGCTGCGCATACTGCTGCAGCAGCACTCTTCAAGAGGCAGTAACGTGACACGATAAGAGAAGTAGAAAAAAATTGATTTTTTTTTGAAAGGATAAAATGCGTTTTGCATTAAATGTGAAGCTAACGAGTTTGCAGATTCATTTATTAATTCATTGTTTAGGATTTGAAACAGTGAGTTTTAAACAGGGAGTGTCATTTTACTTCACCGACAGTCTGAAAAAAAGGTTACACTGGATAAAGTGGAATAGTTTATAGATCAAATTTTAAAAAATAATAATAATAATTGGATTCACAGATTCAGCTCTATTTCTTGTCTCAAAATGATGTCCAGCCTTTTATTCAATGGCTTTTATGCCTGGCAAAGACATCAGAATCCTCACCTTTAAGTAAGGGAGGAAATTGATTATCCTGTAATACAACCACACTACCCTCAAACAAAACACTGAGGTTGAACTGGTCAACTTTCATTTCAGGGCTGTGGTAAATCACAGCTCAGTAACAGCTCAACACCACAGTAGATGTTGAAAGCTGTACCTTATCTAATGTAAGGTATACATTTCCCCCTCAGATCTTGAAAGCACCTGGTCTCCTCCTGAGTCTGGTAACAAGTTTGAATCTTTGCTCTGGAAAATTTGGGTCACCAATAACTGATGATGTGAACAAGCTGCCAGTATTGGTGAGTTACTACAGGACTGTTACATATCATATTTACAGTACGTTGTCACATGAACTTCTGTTTTTTGCTTTATGTTAAATCATTATCTCTGTAAGAGCTTCCATTCCTGATCATTTGTAGTAAAAAAAACAAATCCTTCCATGTCATTAATTCCTCTGTAGAAGCAGAATATCCCCTATGATTATGAGATTCCTGTTAGTTACATTCCCAAAGAAGTGGTATGTATAAGGCAACGTGAGAGAATCAAATATAAAATTGAATGATTTGTTTGATTTGAATCAAAGTTGCTCATAGTTCTGTTTCTCCGTCTTCAGGCTGGCACCTGCTGGGTGGTGTTAAATATCTATCCACTGGAGCAAAGTCTTCGGAAGCTGGCCAACACGTTTGGCACCATCTCCACCAACAAAGACAACGTACTCCTCTTCATTGCAATGCTCAAGAGTTTACGCTTCACCTTAGACCACGAGAGGCTGGTGGGTAATCAGACACTTTGGTGTATGCTGCTCAGCTTCACTGCAAACTGATGTCTTTGTTGAGTGATACAGTAAAGCTTACGTTAAAGTATCTTCAAGCAATCAGGTAGAAGGATGTGCCGTTTTCTCACCTATAGTACTCTTACTGCTGAAAACTACTCTGGTTTGGACGAAGGTGCTGCTGGCAGTGTTGGCGTGCATGTAGCATGACATGGTACGCACTGGCTTGCTGTAAAATCAAAGTTACCTGTGATATTGTGCGGACCATTGGGTGCCTGCACTCACATGTATATCTCCATCAGGTAAAGCTTAGAAAAGTTCAGGCTTACAGGGCATGTGGAAACACACTAAAACTAAGCTAGTTTTGCAAATGAGCTCTGCAGCTTAATTTTAGGCAGAATAATGCAATAACTTGGACAGTGAGGGACTGTTTTCAGGAACATTTAATTGAATAATTGAGGTATTTAAGGTTGGCTTGTTGTCTGATTTCCCACAGGAAACGGCGATGCAGAGCTTCCAGTGTCACTATCAGGAACATAGCTTACTGACTGGTCCGTACTTTGACTACATCAGAGACTTCTTACACACTGCTGCTCAAGGACCAACTGACTTCTCCTGTGAGCCACCACCATGCCTTAGTACTGAACAAACACCAGGTACAGTGCTCACTTGCATTTAAAGTTCTAATTTTTAGTGAAAGCTTCAAAAATAAAGTAGATTATTGGAGGGGAAGCTGCAGACAGTAATCAGATATGCAGCCTTAAGGCAGAAGCTTTTTGTTTTTAAAGTAATTTGATGACCTCTCAAAAACAAAAGGTATTGAAATGACCAGTCCCTAGCTGTAACTAAGATTGATTTCCATCAGTCCTCTGTCACGCATTCAATAAGGGGATTGGTCTGCCCTCTATCATATTTCTAAAGTGTAAGTGTGATTGGTTACATTGTCAATAATGTCCTCCTTGCAGGGGTTCATGAGGAGAATCGTGGGGACGCGTGGTCGAGGAGATCTCCCCTGCTTTTGGTTCTCATCCCCTTTATCACTTGTGTTGCTCTCATAGTGTGGTTGGTAAGTGAATTTAGACTTGAGGCTTGCGCCTGCTGGTCTTTGTGGGTTAGGCTAAAAAAGCCTGGCTGTTAATGTGCCCTCATTATATTGAGCACTTCCAGGAAGGAAATTGTAAAGTTAACAGCTCATCAAAAATTCATTAGTAATCTGAGACCCTGTTAATGTAATAAAGCCCACTTTTGAAATTTACTTTCTGTCATATGAAACTGTATGACCAACACAGGCTGGGTGTTTTTCTTGTTTTTCTTGTTTTTTTTTATTTTTAGGTCAAGTCTGGAAGGCGTTTACCAGTGTGCAACACTGAAAATAGCCAAATGGAACCTTCTGACACGATCCCAACTGTGTCTATCTCCATCCCACTTCAAACACTCGCCCACGCTGCTGACGCTCAGCCAGAGCGGGAGGCAATCGCTGAACATGAAAGTGGATGAAGGACGATTAATAAAGAAGGAAAACTCGGACAGCAGCATACCAACTCACTCTCCAGTCAGCTGGTTAAATGAGTGGTCTCCTCTGCTTTCACTCATCTGAGTTCAGGGTCCACAGCTACTCTGCAAGAGCAAACCTAAGCTGCTGTGGAGGCAGGTGTACCACAAAATTCCCCATCGGCACTTCTTTGGTAGCTGGTTATCTTTCAAAATGGCTGGCAAAGCACAGATTTTCCTGCCTTGGGTGGTGTTTGACAGCTTTCGGCTGGCCTATTTTGTGACAACCAGATTCAGTTTTTTTTTTCCTCGCACTCTGGACTAAGGGTTTGTGCTTCACTTTGAAGCTGCAATTAAAAAAAAGTTTCGCTGGAGCTTAAAATCATATAATCATCACACGTCATCCACTTGTTGACTCTGTCCGGGCGGTTGCCAAGACCGTCCTTTCACTGCTTTGCAACAACCTGCTCTGGTATCCTGATTTCTACAAGCAGAAAAAGAAGTACAGTCACATTAATGCTATCTTGAAAGGAAACAACTAAAATGCTGTTGCTGCATTTCATCTCACGCAGCCTGTCCTGTACTTGTTGTTGACATTATTATGATGTGCGATCTGTCACAAATTGCAAACCTGCTACTCACAAACAACACACTGAGTAGTTCAACAAGTGTCCCACTTTGTGTATCAAAGATCTGACCAGATGGCAGATAGCCATCGCCAGAGGCACTTTGAATCCAGTCATTGTATTTTCAAAGCCGTTGCCCAGTGATCTATAGCTGCTGCTCAGTCACAGTGAGTGTGTTAGAGGTTTTAATGCCTTATTCACTGGGTCAATCATGTTCAGTCATGAGAACATGACTCCCTGAGTGTGAGCGCTCTTGTAGTGCATGTGTCACAGACGGAGCGAGAGACAGTGCAGACAGGACGAGGGAAAGTGAGGGAGATAGGGACTGATAGATGGATGGACGGATGAGCTCAGTGAGAAGCATAAGGAGGGCTTGTTCTAGTCACAAAAGAGCTGGCCGTAGGCAGGAGGAAATGCCAGTTACAAACACGACTGATGTGCACAGATCCCTATGAATCAACAGGCTAAGAATCCTTCTAGACCGCAGGCTATGCACCCTACAGAGCCTGGTTAGTATTCAATAACAGTTGACTGTATTTGAATGATTAACTTCCAAAACACACAGATGAAATATGGATATCGCTTTGGTAAAATGTCTTTCTGTCGTAGACTATGTCTAAACAGTGTTATCTTTGTAGTGAACCGTTTGTAAAGGTTTCATTTTTGTATTTTGTGAAAACATGTTATTTGTGTGTGAAGTATTTAAGTTATTTTGTTACGTGTTTCACTTACAAAAACATTTCCAGCTGTTTTAGTGATGCAAATGATAAACACGCCCAATTATATAATGAATGTACAGGAGCTAGACAAAATACTGTGAACGCAGAAAGGAAAGCACGTTAGAACTCTCACGAAATTCAGAAATCCATCGTTTTGCACTGCAGGGGTCTTGATCGCATTTACAAATGACTATATTTAGATACTATCCCCGTATTTGAATCTTATCTGTCTTGGATTTCCCTTTTTTTTCCTGAGGTTTTTCAACTATACAGTTCGTCTGACTGACACAGCTGCAGTTTGGGAGGAGAATTTTAAGTTTTTATCTCATATTGATAATTCACATGGAACATTGCTGATTGTTCAATATCTTTTATACCCAGACAAAAGTAAATTTTACGAGAATTCAGTCACCACATTGGATGTACTAGAAGTCTGTTACAGTGTAATTATTTGCAGAGAGCCTTTCCGCTCTCCTCTGCTTGTAGTTTCTTATTTTCTTCACATTTTGCTGTGTTCAGGAGGTTTCTGGGCTTCAGCCCTCTGGCAGTGGGTGTTTAACTCCCAGCCAATAAAAGTTTTCTGGGTTTGAGGGTGGGGAAACGTGGTGACAACATTACACGCCTCCGTCTCTCTCCTCTGCTCTCCGTCTGTGTTGTGAATATCTGTGCATCTGTTCCTCCAGGGGCACATAGTTAAAGCAGAGTGGCCAATTGGCAATGCTGCACCTTGCTGTAAAGTTATGGAAAGGTGTGGCCATATTTGTTGTTTATAGGGCGACCACAGTGAAACAATCAGAAAATGACGTTTCATCTCTCTGATTTACTCGTTTGTCTGCAACATGCTGCTCCCGCGTGTCATTCACCCTTTCTTGGTTTTTCTGTTGTTGTGGAGGCAAAAGTGGGGAAAAGCTGAATGTTACACCTGTAATTAGCATTAAGTGTATACGATACTGTCGCCTTTTACTGTAGTTTTTATTGCAATGGATTTTTTTTAAGGAACTTTATTTTTGTTAATCCATATAAATGGCTACTAAGCAGACGTTCTGTCAGTATTGTGCATACAGTCTGATTTGTCAACAAAGCGAACCAAGTTTGTTGCCTTCTTGAAATCTTTGTAACTGAAATGGTAGACTTCATGTTCAGGCATGTGAAGTTTATTTAACACCGGGCTTGAAAAAAGGCCTCCATTCTTTTTTTTCTCTTTCTTTTTTTTCCTTCTTCGGGGAGTATTTCAACATGCATGACCTCTGAACAAAGTATTGTATTCAGAGAGAATGGTATTATTCCAAAGGGACGGCGGTTCATTCGGAGACTTTTTCCACATTCTGTTTTTCTTCACAAATGACACAATCACCCATAAAATGTCTCTGTGACTGTTGCAATAAAAATAATTCATGAAGTCGTCATGTTCAACAAAACAATGCATTTGGACTAAATGTTGTTAGACTATAAATGACTACGTTTTTTGACAAAGCACCTAAGATCTTGTAAGATTTTGCGTGCACAAGATGAATTACTTGACATTCACATGTCTTTAAGACACACACAGCCAACATATAATATAGAACTTTTAACTTTTAATTGAACATTTAATTTTTTTACTTGCGCCAACAAATAGCTGCAGATCATGACCAGCAAGAATCAGGTAATATTGAAAAGCTTTAGGTAAATATGCTATACAGCCTTTCTATTTATAGGGCAAATAGTGTATATGCTAAATCACCACTTCCTTGGTTACACCTTGGTAGAGTTGGGTTCAACCCCCTTTTGCCTTCAGAACTGCTTTAATTCATCATGTCATCAATTCATCAAGGTGCTGGACACATTCCTCTCAGATTTTGCTTCATATTAACATAAAAGCATCACACAGTTGCTGCAGATTTGTTGACTGCACTACACCGCCACCAGCAGCCTGAACTGTTAATAAAAGGCTGGATGGATTTATGTTTTTATGTTGTTTATGCCAAATTCTGACCCTATATCATCCAAGTACCCAAAAATGGTCAACTTTATTATCCCCAAGGCGCAGTTTGTGGTACACCAGCGGCAAACAAGCACTCAGTGAAAAATATCAGACACAAACAAGAAAAACAGCAACGCAACTGCACAGTTTGTCATCTAAAACATTAATGGCAGGAACGACAAAGGAAAACTTGTTAGTCCTGCACCGTGGTAATTTGTGTCTGCAGCCAGATGGAAGTAGCTCAAACTCCGCTGCAGGAGGGTGAGATGATTAAGCAAGAATTGGTCGAGGCTTGCTTAGAATATTCAAAATATAAAGTGTTGAAAGTCAGTTTAAAGTGAAGCCTGCCACTTTGCAACACACCTTCACAATACCCTGAAGTCTGTTTTTTGTTTTTAACGTTAAGAAGGTCATACCAACTGATGAAAGTGAAAGTACATCAAACATGAGTAAAACATTCTCATACAAGTATAATCAACAATAAAATAGCAGTTTGCAAAGGAAATGCAGCTGCCAGTGGGCTTTTTCTACATACCGCATCAATATGACGGTCATCAGTGACATTACCCAGGTATTTGTAAAGACGTATGCAAGAGTCAACATTGGCCAGTCTTCTATTGGCCAATTTTGGTGAACCTGTGTGAACTATAGCCTCAGTTTCCTGTTCTTAGCTGACAGGAGTGGAACCTGGTGTGGTCTGCTGCTGTTGCCCATCTGCTTCAAGGTTCAACTTGTGCAAAAAAAAAAAAAAAAAAAAAAAAAAAAAACGGTGAAAAAAAAAAAAAAATAAAAAAAAAAAA
>VVHJ01001224.1:0-14329 GCA_015107715.1 Tylochromis polylepis
AGTGATGCTAGTGCCATACAGGGCAACTCTGTATTTTTCAAGAGCATGCTTACTAATCAGGTCGATTCTGTCTTTTTCAGGTGGAGGGCTTTTCAGTTTGTCAAACTCACTCAGCATGTGGGCAACAAAGGTGGGGAGTGGTTCGTCCTGAGCCTGAACACGATCCAAAATTCCTCTCAGGATGTGTTCTTGGTTGTCAGAGGGCAGAAAAACAGTCCTAAACAGTTGACAGAATTGAGGCCACGACGTGATGTGGGAGCTCAGTGCCTTGAACCATTTCCTGGGCTCTTTTGCAAGAAAGTGTGGCAGTTCATTCAGTAATTGTCCATCGGTCATGTTCAATGAGGATTTGTATGTGCCAACTGCATTTAACCAGTCCTCAGGTTGCACTTTGTTGTCCCCAGCATACACAGGAGGCCCCAGGTTGAGGTGATGTAAAGCTGCTGCGATCACTCTGGAAGTGTTGCTGAGCTCGAGTGAGGGGGATGGGAGGAAAAGATTTGTAGGTTGAAATGGGTTGCTGGATAGGAATGGATTAGTATTGCTGGTAGGTTCAGCTCTGTTCATCGCAGGAGCATGAGATGTCGATGTGGCCATTGGGAAAACAGGAGACTGTGGGACAGCAGGAGGGGGCGAGTTCCCCGTTGTGAGGCATTCTCACTGCTTGAGTAAACTCTGCTGTATGTTCAGTGAGTCACGTAAACAGTCACTAAGTCTATTCACCTCTGTTCTCAACTCCACCACTTGTTGGCTAAGGCTAGGAGTCACCTCATTACCGATGTACAGGGTAGTTGAAAATGTAAGTTCCATGTCTGAGTCAGAGTCATCTGGGTAACGCGCCATTGTGATTTCCCAAAAAATTAAGCCACTCCAGCACACGGCGCAGTCTTTATATACCAGTAAAAGAGTCAGTCAGGCTAAACTGCAAAGATAAAACTGCAAAAATGCCGGTCAAGACTAAACTTGGAAAAACCACATCTGAAAATGTCACCCAACAACTAAAATTAGACTGGAGTGATCAAAATCATGTTATTACAAAAGCATGTCTGCTACACTGGGGCTTAACGTAAAATTAGTTTTAAATCATTTCCATTCATACTGAGCATAAGACCAGCACTAAAAGTTGTACTCAATTAAGTTACTACTTACATTCAGTCTAGTATCAGCAGAGAGAAAAGAGAATGAAAAGTCAGCACAAAAGTTCACTTCCGGGATCCCCACAGCAGAATTAATCCGTAGAAGACGAGTCCAATATTAACATGTTCAATTAACAAATCCACAGCGTTCATTTGGGTCGTGGAGATAGCTTCTCTTTTTTTTTCAAGCGGAGTGGCGTCAAACTGTGGTATCCAGAAATTAGTCAGGTCACACCTGAGCCGAGGCTGCAGCCGTGACTGGGAAAAACGTCAGAATGTCTGCAAATGTGTGGGGATATCCAAGAAAGCTCATGCGTGGCAGAAGAATCCTCGACGGGATCTAAAAATCGTCTGAAGCCCAAGGGGAAAAGTTCGGGCGCCAGTTGTAACGTGCGGTGGAGGTGAAGCCAGCCGCGGAGGTGTGCAGGTGGATAGCGAATGAGCAACGACTTCTAACTTTCCACAAGTACTTATTTATTTTAAATATCAAAATAACCTCCCAGCTTTAGCACACGCTCCTGGTGAGCACACTAGTCTGCGTACACACGGAGGAATCCATTGCATAGAGACACATAACAAAGAAGAACAAAAAGGGGGGTGACCTACCCGTCATGAGACAAGAGGCGCCACCATGTGGCGATACACTGCATTACAACAATAGCAACTGTTACAATAGCTCTTCCTGTTCTCCACTCTGCACTCAGCACTCTGTGAACGGTGATGGAGATGGCATCCTCTGTGGACCGATTTGCTCTGTAGGGAGTGCAGGGGAGGGGTGGTCTCAAACCAAGCAAAGACAGAGCCTGGACTTCACTAGTCAACCAAGGTTTTCGGTTAGAAAACACCCGGAAGGTTTTGGTCACTGTCACATTCGCTACACAGCACTTAATGTAGAAAAGGACAGACTGCGTGAAGATCTCTGGGTCCTGATGCTCAAAGGACCAGTATGGTTGACCACTTGAAATTTTGAGTATTATGTTGGAATTTTTCAATTGAATTCAATTCAGTTTTATTTATATAGCACCAACAACAGTCGCCTCAAGGCGCATTTACTTTGTAAGGTAAAGACCATACAATAATACAGAGAAATTTTAAGATGATGACGTGAACTTATTGTGACTAAAAATGTAAAACTGTTTGTTTTTACTTGGGAAGTAACAAAGTAGAAATACTTCATTCCTGTACTTAAGTAGAATTTTCAGGTATCTGTACTTCAATTAAATACTTATTTTTCTGACTTTTACTCCCTACATTTTTACATAAATATCTTTACTTTCTACTCCTTACATTTTCAAAGCAGGCTGGTTAATTTATGTTCATTTATATAGTTTATACTTGGGGTTAAAGAATGAGTGCAGGTGTCTGTCAGTTGCGGTGACAGTACTTCTAGTATAGTATAGCTAGAGTGAGTATAAAGGGAGTAACGTTTTTTTAAGTCTCAGGTAATTTCAAATGCAACGTTTCTATCAGCTCAACAAACATCAGCAAACACACAAACACAAACTGTTTGTGTGTAGTTTGTCTCACAGTGTTTTGCTAGCTAAAGGTCCAGCTGCTATATTTCACAGGGAGAGAAAAGAAAGCGAGCTAACTTCACTCAGAGATGGAGAAAGATCTAAGAAAACAGGAGAGGAGAGGAAGAAGAGAGGTTATATTTAAAGGTAAGGCCTGCTCAGTGGTATTTGATAAACTTCAGATTTAATTACATGTTATGTCATCATTTTTAATCACATATTGGACCTTTTATAGGATGCGTTTTGATAAATTATGAATTTTCATATTGTGAAATGTCCTGCAGAACAAACTAAGCTATACTAACTTTGTGTTATTCAAATGTTGCGTGCTGGGTAGTTTTGTGCAGGATAAACAGGTGAGTTTGCAGTACTGTGGTGATTTTCACAGTAAAGCTGTGTGTTGGACTAGTGCTCAGTGGCTGTGGTTTCATGGTCAGTGTTCAGTTACATCTAGTGTAGCAGGTTAATTTGTGTTTCAGCTGATGACACTCCACCTTTATACCAACTGTATACGGTCTAGTCAAAAGACAGTATACAGTATACTGTTAGTGTAGGAAATGGAAATTAGCCGAGATACCTTATGAAACATCTGCTGACATCTTTGTTTAACTCAGTTTTATAAATCCACAAAGACACAGCAGGTCAGCTGATTACAGCCTGAACTCAAAGAAAATCTCCTGCAGCTCACATTAGAAAACATTGTGAGCTGAGATTCTTTTCTCCATGCTGAGTCCCTCCAACAGATCTGAGTGTTACTCCACCTGCTGAATCCCACTTTAACCCCTTACTGAACTTATTTTCCTGTTTAGGTGTGGATGCAAAGTCACCATCTACACCTAAAGAGGTGTGGAAGTGTAGGCAACAGAAAATAATTGGTTTTTTGTTCTCGTTCACTGCTTGTGTCCAACATAATAGATTCAAGCTGAGTGCATTCATCAGAGCTCAAATCTACATTCAAATAACACTTCTGTTCTAATACTAATATTATTTTATTGACATATTAATATAGCACAAGGTTCCGTTAGCGTTGCATAAAATATGGTGCATGATGTTTTGGACTGTTTCATGGGGTCCCACTGGATCATCCAGCTAACGCTTTCTTTGCATTAGCTGGGATGACAAAAGCTAACACCCCAGTGTGAGATAACGGGTATCACAACGATGGTTATCAAATTTCCCTGGTAGGCCAGGCTCTCTGCTTCAGGCTCTGTCTGCACTCAAGTAAAACGGGCACAAAATGATCCCCATGAGTGCCGCAGACTCCATTCAGGCAAGCTATCAGATGATGATGATAAAGAACATACAGTGCATCTGGAAAATATCACTTGTTCCGCATTTTGTCATGTTACAGAATTATTCTGAAATAGATTTAATTAATTTTTCACCTTTAAAATTCTTGCTTGGAATTCTTGCAAATTTATGAAAAAACCAAAATATAATGTGCACATAATGGTGCGTTCCTGAATAAAGTCAGAAGTCAGAATTTCTGAAGTCCAGGTTGGAATTTGAATCTGGTATGTAGCCCTAAACTCAGATTTCCCTCTTGGAAGGTCTGACAACCCTGAGTTAACAATCCAAGATGGCATCACTGAACATAAACAAAAGTAAAAATATAAAAGTTATAATCCGTACTGCCACTGTCATGTATTTGTGAATTGGTTTCAAGTGCGGGCTCTGGCTGGGCCACTCAAGGACTGTGGCGGGGCGTGGCTTGCAGTGCCGTGCGGTGGAGATGGCTTCACCTGCACGGCATCAGTAATCACGCCTCGCCAGTCATAAAAGGGTCCTGACTGTCATGTGGGGTGGTTGGTGTTATGTGCGGCTGGCAGCGGGAGAGCTGCAGCCGGTGTTTGTTTAGCAGCAACCGTTAAGAGTGTATCGTGTGTGAATTGTGTTTGAATAAAAGTATGTGGAGCAACATGCCTGTGTCTTGGGGTCTGCCTTCAGTCCGTCACAAGGACATTCACAGAGTGGCCCTGAAGCCACTCCTTTGTTATCTTGGCTGTGAGCTTTGGGTCATTGGCCTGTTGGAAGATAGACCTAGCTCCAGTCCAAGGTCCAGGAGACATCAAGGATGACCCCAAAAAAGTCACAAAAAAGTTCACGTTGGATAAATTTGACACTGTTTGAAAGATGAAAAGTCTATGTTGAAGTGTAAAAACTTACAGTACCACTAATGTCCACTTGAGGCTGACTCCAAAAGTGAGTAAATCTCCATAGACTCCCATGTTAAAATCTCTGACTTTAGAGCATGAATAAACATGTTTGCAGCCTGATACAAAACACTGTTTTGGTTTCTATAGCTAATTTCCCCCTTCATAAAAACTGCAGTAGGGTTGAATTCTTAATATAACTGAACCTTTTAAATTTTAATTGGCTTTGAAGTTGGGCATTAATGGGAGCGTGACCACTGAGTTCCGACTAAGCCAATCACACAGCTGGACCGTTCATCAGTGTTTGTGCTGTTGATGCATTTTGGATAATTTAATAACAAAGTCTTGAATGTGATTCACTGTACCGACACTGAACAAGAAGTCTGCACTTCAGAAAAGCTTTACAGGTGTTAATCTCCCCCCAAATTTCACCAAATACTTAAACCATCCATTGAAGTCAGGTTACTGCAATCACTATAATTAATTCTTCTACTACTACCACTATACACCTGTATAGCCACTTGGGTTTGTTGTATGATGTTAAATTCTCAGCTGAAATGTATGATTAGTGGGACTGCTCCTCTGAAACAGTTGGCAGCTTTGGAGGAATAAATTATGTGGTGCAAGGCATTTAAAGTAGGGGGCAATTAATCTTACCCAGCATATAGTCCAGGTTGTTAACAAGTCCTGTATTGATGCAAGTGAGATATTCCATTTGTACCTTAATGGACTTGAGGAATTGCTCAATTTGTTTCTTCCATAATTGAAGAGAAGATGAAACCGGTTCTGTATGATTCCCTCCAATCAATATTCACTTTCCACTCCTGTACCTTGTCAGAGAGGAACATAATTGGTGCGTCAGCGGATTTAGTTTGCAGAGGCTTTAACTAACCCTTTGTTCCATACATCTCACTCTGCTTATTTATTCTAATTTCAATTTCAAGGCAAATCTACTTTGAATACAGTTATTTTTAAATCTATTAGAGCAGTTACGGTTGAAAAATAAGACTTATTTTCCATATTTTGGGAGTAGATGAAGGCCTTCTTCCTTCAGTAGCTGGTGTCCTGGATCATTGCCTCCTTCATTCTTTCTATGAAATACAAAGCACTGTTATTCTGTCTCTTCAAAGGCTTCATTACGGAGACTACGAGAGAAAAGGTTTTTACACGGAGAGAAATGAAGTGTGGGGAGTGGGTGTGCTGCTGAAAAAAATGGCTTCATTACACCAGGAGGGAGTGAATGAGGTTTTTAAATAACATCCTAAATGCACCTTGGTTCTTTGTGCTCTCCCGCTCTCTCATGCTATTCAATTTACATCCCACTGCCTGATGTTATGCCTGTCCCTTTTCATTTCATGTCTCTGTGTGACACATGCTACAGTTAGATCGATGGGCTGATGTATTGGGACAATATTTGGCCTTAAAAGTCAGTCAGCCTGTGTTATGATGGCGGGGTGTTTTTTTTTCTTGTAGTGTTTGTTCTTTTGTTTTGTTTTTGCTTGTTTTTATAAAAAAAAACAATGTCTTCAAATTACAACAGGATGATTATCTTTTGCTCCCAGTGTTGGAAATATTTTAAGGAGCACAGTGTGTTTCTTTTGAAAAACAAGTATGAAAATCTGATTTAATCAAGGGGTCACAGTCAGTCTATGCTGGAAACAAGGGATTTACGGCCCTCAATCAAACCATTATTTTATGCTTGTGTATTTCTTTCACTGGTAAACATGTTGATAAAAATGCCTGTGATCTGAAAGCAGCATGCACAAAATAATGTTAGCTTTTCTCTTCAACCAGTACAGCCTCAAATGTCTGCTAGCATGACTGTGGAAAATGTGTTTCAAGTGGGATGCTTCTGCTCATACATGTTCACATATGTGCACGATGTATTTGTGGAGTACGCAAGTCTCTGCCAAGGGGCAAGCCAATGTAGAAGTCCCAAAAACTGCAGTTTGTCTACAGACTCCACTGTTAAAATACTTTATAGACTCAAAAAGCATATTTGCAACCTGGTATAAAAGATGGTTAGTTTTCACCTTCATAAGGTTGTTGTTTTTTTTGTTGTCTTTTTAACTTATCCCAACTGACAGGAGCCTCACCTCTGCTAAGAAGAGTCATTAAACCAGTTAATTTAACCATGTTTAGCCTTTGTTTTTTTGACTGGACAGTAGAGTAGACATTATCCACAAGTATGTATAGTTTCATATTTATGCAAATATATTTATTTATATAAAACTGAATTAAAACTGTTAATAGAAGGTGGTTAGTATGTGATATTTCTCATTACTCTGACCTAAATTTAATGCTTTTGCATTGAAGTTTGCATCCCAGTGGCAGCTGGGTCACACATTGGTCTTAAAAGTTTGCCTATGACTGGGTAGCATTAACATATTATAGCCAAAAGCCTGTGTTATTTGTTTCTTACATAAAATTTTCAAGGAAATGCAATTAATTCCTCTCATATTTTGAATAGAATGGAGATTTAAGAGTCCCGTGGGATTTTTCTGGTTTTTAAGATGGCCTCAGTACACTTTATTTTGGCAATGGTTGATCTAAAGAATGTCAACTAAATGAAAATAGAAAAAAAGTAAAGACCTAACAATGAAAATCTAAAAATCCCACAATAGGGAGTCTAAAATGATTGCAGTTATTGTGGTATGAGTTCAGTGGGTGGTCAGCTGATAAAGGAATCCAAACTGGGTTCAAACAGCAACCGCAATGACAAAGTCCCCCAATAAATAATATGGAGGCACTCCAAAAGCAAGCAAGCTAACATTTGCTAATATTTGTATTTTTGCATGGCACATGCACACTTTATGGATGCAACTTGCTAACCAAGCTAGCAAGAGTTTTCTGATAACTTAGCACGCCACACTCTTGTTCGAATATGGTCGCTCCATAAAACCAGCAAGGTGGGTGACAAAACCCTTATAATGTCCAAAACCAATGGATGACATCAGTACTGGCTATCCATCTTTTATACTGGATGTGGTTTCAACAGAAAATGTGTCATCTCAAATCAAACACTGCCAGTCGAGCACATCATGTGCAATGTGTGTTTTACTTGCAGTGTCTGAAAAGTATGCTTGCTCCTGTCCTTTGGCTTGAAAGATGCATTTAGCACTGACATCTGAAAAATAAGGCCAACCTGGAAGCAGCTTAAATCTTATTGTTTTTAATGGCCAACAGGGGGCGCTCTCTGGTTAATAAACCATAGAAGTCTATGGTGAAACAACTCTTTTGCTCTGTAATCTCATAAACACTTTGCCAATGGCTTTATAAGTTTGATCGCTAGTTTCACGTCATACTGATGAAAACATGAAGTCATTTTGTGAATTATGGTCACTGTTAGTGTCACAAAGAATGATAACTGACTCTCACTGATGATGTTGTTAATCACAAGTTGTTCCTTGGTTTCAGTCAGCCTCACCCCGCTCTCACTGAGTCTGGTTTCAAAACTCAAAAAAAAAAAGAAAAAAAAAGAAGAGGACTGTAAAATCTCAGTTTGTGGCTCACACTGAGGTGACATATATTTTTTATATCCACTCTATGAGTCAGAAGAAACAATTTGGTCACCCTTCCCTTTTCACTGCAATGTTCTGCATTAAACATAATGATCTTTATGAGTTTTCATAACTCACAGAGCCTGTAGTACTTGTAGAGCTTGTAGAAAATATATGTTAAAGGTTTAAGGTAAAAACTGCTTAGCTACATAAAGAGAAATGACCTGGTTTCCAAACTCCCCTGATTTTAATTCAGTTAAGCATCTATAAAACACACACAAAGAAAAAAAACTGTAGGAATACAACAAAGACAGAGGCTTGGATGCACTTGGTTGCAGCCCTCTATGCTTATGCGTAGGTCGAATGGTGATTGGCTGAAAAGTTGGCTTGGGTAGGAAAAGAAGCCACAGCTGAGTTCACCATAAAGAGGAAGAAGCTTGAAAAAACCCATCAAAGATTAAAAAAAAAAAAAAAAGTGTGTAAGAGAGGCACTCTTAAACATTGTGGCTTCAGTGGAGAGTTTAAACTGTTTTTGTTTCACTTGCCACAAAGCAGTCCTTTGTCTATTATGACTTCTGTCCTCTCCATAGAAGGGAACCAAGAACAGGACAAATATGAACAGGATTAGCCCACATTGTTGATTTTTTGATGTATTTTTAAACTGATCGTCTGCAAGGCTCTGAGTAGCACCTACAGTCTACCAATGTGCTATCATGCAGGACCTGAGAGACGTGAGACTTACAGAAGACTGCTTGGCGTAATCGGGGATATTCTTCTGGCATAGCAAGTAAAACAACTTCTACTCCAGTCTGGATCCAAAGCTATAAATGATTTCTTTACAGTTTGCTTTGATGAATAACCTTTGCATTTAAAAGCAGGAGCACTGAGCCTTTCATTTTTCCCTTTTTGATGAGAAAAAAAACTACTTCCCTGCATATTAAAAAAATTTGTATTAGTTTGGACATGAGTGATCATTTTCACACACACTGAATATCTTTACATCAGTCTTTGAAATTCCTGTTGTAGTTTTCATCTCTATTTTTGCAGTAATGCGTGTTGAATGTAGCCATAATGCTGATGGTGCTGCTGCAAAGTCATTGTTTTCCAGAAATGACTCCATTTACATGCAGCTTTGGTCTGGTTTGCCTCTGTAATGTAAACATTTCATTTAGATTATGAGAACTTTTATTGGCTGCAAAACAGAGCTAATGTTTATTGCAAATTTCAAACAGAGAATAAACAGAGGTTTAGATTGGCAGCTTTGACAGAGCACAATAATGTGTGTATGTGTGTATGTGTGTGTGTCTATAGTACTGTCTCTGTCTTCACTGTCCTTCAGCAGTTCAACAATCTAATTTGCATACTCATAAATCATTCACATCTGACATCTCTCTCGCTCTCGCGCACACACACATACACCTGTGGGTGTTGTAATAATGAGGTGTTTGAATACTTCTTTCATCTCAAACAAAAATAGCCCGCATTTCCATGGATGGGGTGAATTAATGGGTCAATAAAATGTCGCACTGTGACGTCACGCAGCCCTGTTTGTTTCCTGTTTGCTCCCAGTAGCCTACATCAGTTTTCTTTAACCCTCACCCTGCTTGTTAGCTGTACTTTATCAAAGTTTCTGGCATTTTAACTGTGACAGCAAACATCCGCTAACTTTAACAAGGGAGTCATTTTAACGAGTATCCTAAGGTTTCCCCAAACCAGGTTTGCCTTCAGAGCTGCTATCATTCCTCATGGCGTGCTGGAATTCCTCTGAGATTATGGTCAATGTTGACATGACAGCATGATCCCAAACCGGACTGAGATCTGGTAACTGTGGAGGGCATTTGTGTACAGTGAACTCATCATCATGTTCACGAAGCCAGTTTGATTTGAGTTTTGTAACATGGACCGTTATCCTGCTGTGGTTATAAAGGGATGGACATTACTCTGTACACCTCAGCTTCCTGAACTTAGCACCCAAGTCAGCTCACAGTAACACTGGATTGCACTGTATTACAACAAAATTCAACTTGAACGTGTTGTTGGACACTTTGGGAGATTTGTTGCTTCATTTTAAAATAAATGTCCATAAATTTGATTAATAGCCAGCTGCCTAAAATAAATTTGTCACCTAGCAGCAGCTGAGAGGTTCATGCAGCTGAAATACTTTAATTTAATTGTATTCTTGTGCAATTCTAAACTGCAGCAATTAAACATATAATGATGGTTTTGGGGACATGGACTGTGCTTCACTTCAACTGAGTGCTCTAATCTAAAATAAATATAAAACTTGTTGTTTAGATTGCAGAGATCTTGTGATCTTCTTTTCTCTAGAGGATTTTTAAAAGTGTTGCAGGGTTAACATTTTTTGTGACCAATCACTGGAGTGTGATTGGATGCTTCAGGGCTGATTTGAAATCAAAATAAAGTGCATGAAGTGTTTCCACTCAGCAGTCTCCAGCTGCCTTAAATTTCCCTGATTTTGGCAATTGAAATTTGTTCTCTGTTTTTTTGTTTGTTTGTGTTGTTTCAGCCCGCGTCCATTCAAAGATAATGACAGTGACAAGCACATCTGGTAGGAATACATTATCCAAGGACAACTGACCAGACATATGGGCATCAGAGGTCATAGTTCACCGTTACTGATGGGTCTAACACTGGGTTTGTGGGGGAGAGTAAAGAAGAAATGTTGATAAGTCTTTGCTGTCTTAACCAAAGAAAGTTGTCACTATTCATAACATACTTCATCAGAGGCTTGAATTACCAACTTGTGGGTACATGCCCCTGCCAACGAGTCAAGGTACAGTTTACACGCTGAACACTCATATATGCAGTGAATGCTTGGAGGGAATTTATTAGGGCTCTTGTTTGAGTCAGTGAGATGAGCTGTGTGGATGTCAGGATGGCCGAGTAGTCTAAGACGCCAGACTCAAGTAGTAGGCTCTGCCTCAGCAAGGGGGCATCTGGTCTCTGAACGGAGGTGTGGGTTCAAAACCCACGCCTAACACACCTTTTCCCACACATTGTGCTTTTCTTGGCAGTGAATAGATCTGAAATCTACTTTCAGCTGGACAAACAACCTCTTTAGATGACATCAGATTACAGAGTTTGAACCCATGCCTCTGTAACTGCACAGAAGTTTAATAAGTCACTTCCAAGTCCAGTGCTGACAAATCTTAACTTTCATTTAATATGACTAGAAATTTTTTCTGCAAATGAAACAATGGCCAGTTAAAAAATGTCTCTGTCTAACATCACTGAATCTTTTTTTTTTAATTAATTTTTTTTTTTTTACTTAAGGTCAGTTTATAGTCTCTCAGAATCAGTTAAGAGACTCACACTCACACTTGCCCTCTTCCAACAGTCTTCAGGTTACAAATTAACAGATTTCCAGACACCTTCTTTAACAGAGAAGTCTTTAAAGAGTTCTCCGTTAACTCTTTATACATGGTGGGGAAAACTTTGAAGGAATTACCTTATTCAACTCCAAGGATTCTGGAAACATCAACTCCCTTAAGGTATTCACAAGATACTGCATTTGTGAACTTTGATGGCAACTTCAGGCAGGGTTTAAAAAAATGTGACAGTGTGAAGCTGTTAAACATCTGTGAAATATCATGAACTAATATCATCAGCCAAAGGAAGTGGGCCTATAGTCTGAAATCATATGAAACCACACGTCTGAAATACCTGCTTTATGTTTCAAACCTTCCCAAATGACAGAATGTGAAGTAAGTGTTGCTATGACTCTATGAACAAATCATCTGAGCATTGTCTTAAAGAGATATAAGCCAAAGCTAACCTACATTTGAGGCCTATGTTTTGAAAAGACATTTTAACACCCTCACCGGTAAAATGCTGCCTTCTGTTTTTGAAAGTTTCTGTTAAAGTCTACAGAGGATAATTACAGAAAGTTCCTTTAATGCAACATAACCTGAATTACTGGACTAGATCAAGAACTAGACTTACCGCTCTGTGGCTGTATGCTTCAACCAAAAGCTAAAATTCTGGTTTACATCCAGGACTTGAAAGGAGTTTATTAAGTCAAAGAAAACATTTGTGGCAAATCTGAATAAAATTACCCACAAGGTGTTCAAAAGATTTACTATCAGGGTGAACTAGTGAGCTCCACTCTGTGACTGTCAGCCTGGCCGAGTGGTCTAAGGTGCCAGATTCAAGCGTTAATTGTTTCCCAAGCAAAACAGTCTTCTGGTCTCCATGTGGAGGCGTGGGTTCAAATCTCACTCTTGACAAAGCAGCTTTTTAAAGGAAGTGATTTTAATCTTGGAAAGTGTTAAAAATCAACACTTCACCAAGTTTTTTTGATTCCTCAGAGGCATCCGATGGAAGACAAAACACTGCTCAGTAGACCATTTCACATTTTATTCTCTTACACAATACTTCTAGAAGAGAGATGTGTCCTGCATGACACGTTGCCATGGATCTCAAAATGGTGATCAGACCCTAACAGTTTTATTACCGGCTACTCCATTCTAGTCTAAACAACAGCATTTCAGTAACTTTCCACTAAGAGATGGTTCCCTGTTATCTACTATTCTGCCGGCAAGTGTGGGGGAGAGTCTACAGCATTCTGCCACTGAAGGACACGCACTCCAATGCCTTTATTATTCAGGGCCGTGTCCACTTAATACTACACTATATGATTATATGGCATTTTGATTCATATAAAATTAATATAAGGCACAACATTAAAACACTTCAGGTAACTTAATTCTAACAAAAGCCTGAGAATGAACTTTTAACAGAACTAATTACCTGCTTTAAAGAAACACTGTATCAGACACTAGCATTACCTTGAACAGACAGTATGTTTAGTTGCACTTTACATTAGTGTCAGTCCATAATTGTGGAAAATATATAGTGAAAACTACATGAATTAAACAGCTGGGCACCTGATCTACTTTAGTTAAGTGATAACATATCAACTCTGTTTCCGATCTAAGCGCCTACTGTGCTGATTGAGTCTGAGAGATGATAAGGCACTATGAGGTCTTTAAGATATGACAAAGGCCTGATTATTTAACATATTGAATGTGAGGTGAAGGGTTGTAAAGTGTGCAAATGAATGAACAGGGTCCTACATGTTTGCTTAACGTGCATGCTGAATCGCATATCCCTGATAGAATTTGTGCCTTAGAGTTTGTTTGATTTTGGGGAAGCGTTTGGACCCAGAAATTAATAAGTAAATAGTCAACTCACTCAGTGATCAAATGTAAAATACATTTACAATCTCCAAGTTGTTCCTGAGTTTTAGTGTTGAAAAATGGCCTTGAAGGCGATATCACCTTCACAAGAATGGACATCTATCCCATTCTTTGTCTTTGGCACAGAGGTGTAAAAACTGTGTCGGCTGCTGGTGGTGCTACGGAAAATACTCTGAAAATCTCCAAATACAGGAGCATACATCAGCTCAGGACCATGAATGTCTATACAAAATTTTGAATAGCTGTTGAAATATTTAAGGCTTTCAAGGTTGCATGATTGGCATTGCTATAAGAGAAAAATTATTAGAAAGGAAAATCCATAGTTTCTATAAAATGTCCATTCAATTCTATTTAGATCTGTCTCCCTTTTTTTCTGATTCATTCTCTGTCCTCTTTGAATTTAATGTATATTGTTAAAGTGAATAAATATGACCTATGCAATCTTTAATGCTGTCTACATTAAAAGCCAAAGGCCAAACTTTTTTCCTACCATTATTTAACTCATGATTTATTTGCAGTGCAGAGATATACTAAGTGCTATCAGTGACTGAAATACGGAATTTTGCAGAGTTTTCTAATATGAAATGCTCTTGTCTGGCAACTGAGTCGATGAGTCGGAACATGGCCAGAGACAGCAAACAAGCCACAAGGAATAATGTGGCAGGCGGTGCGTATGATTGTGTTTGTCTCTATGTGCTGACCCAAGTCTAAGTAAAGTGCATTGACAAGCTTCAGGGTGTCTGTGAAACACATGAAAGCATACGTACGCAAGACTGTGTGTCCGTATTTACATGGGCCTTGTTTGAG
>VVHJ01001232.1:0-14165 GCA_015107715.1 Tylochromis polylepis
TTTTTATTTCATCCTTTCATTTCCTAACTAACTGATTTCACAGATTTTAGTGCTGTTAGTTAGTCAGGCACAGAATTTAATGGGCTTTCAGGTCCCCGGGGCTCTCTCCTATTAAACCCTACACAGTTTATTGACTGCCAAAGTAGCTCAGACACACTGGTTGTTCTTGCTGAAAGTACACCTTAGATTTAACCTGAATCTTCTTTAACTTTCAGTGTATGATATCAGCTGTCATATAGTCCTATTTGTGTTTTGAAAAACAAAGAAAAGGAACATAAATGACACAATTTCAAGCCTCTGGCCATCAGAGCGATGTGTAAACTTTCCAGATGAACTCTGTTCTTCCTCTCCTTGGCATTTAGCTTTGCTCTGGAGCGGTCAGTCGGTGAACTTTGTCTCACTTCACATGACAAAGCTGCTGCACGACCCGTGACTCACATAAATGTCACCTCACTTCAAAATGCGCGGAAATGCAAAACAGCCATGCCTCGCTTCTTCAGTGAAAAATATGTTGTAAATTTACCATAACACGACTGGTAGAACAACTTTTCATTAATCCTGCAGCCTTGTGCTCCCTGCAAATGGAGAAAAGACCTTTTGTTGCGCTCAAAGGAAAACAAAAACTGAAGGTAAAGCATAATCTAATTTTTATGCTTTCTCTCCATTCCTCTCTCTCCCCCTTCATTCTCCTGTTCTTTGCCCGTTGAGGCAGCGCTGCAGTGGGAAACTATTGAAGAACCTATTCCCTGTGCGATCAGACCCTCGCCATGCTCAAATATGCTTAGTGCATCCAACCAAAGCCCTTATTTAGCGCTTTGCTTTTTTTGTGGAGAAGTGGAAACTTACCCCTTACCTTCACAGAAACAGACAAGTGAGCACAATAATGTGCATTTCATGGCCCACTCAGCTCCCAATGGAGTGTAGACCTTTGAATTGTTGACTTAAGTAGAATCAACTTTTTTTTTGTTAGCTTGGTTAGGATTGGCTGAAATCAGAGGTGCCATTTGTGCAGCGTCCAAATCTTTTGAAACACCGATGCAGCCCTTTTTCACGTTATCGACTTTTAGTGCAAGAACTTTTAGAAATGTCACTCATCGACTGCAGTACTAATTTTTAAATTTTGCTGTCATTTTTAGAGGGACCTTGAGGACTCGACCAGCGTTTGGATAAAAATGAAACGAACAAGTCAGTTGACATAATCAGTAGAAAAATCTAATTCACCATCTTCCTTAAAACTGGTTAAGTTGATTAAACATAACAAAAAAGGCAAATTGTGCTTTAGATTTAAGACACTGTTCACACAGTAAGAGCTTCAGCTTTTCTTTTTGATAAAGCTTATAGTTAGATTCAGTGACAGTTAAACACTCCCTTAGTTATGCTGCAGTAGTCCTAGGCTGCTGTGGGCTTCCCATGATGCTCTGAGTATTTCTTCTTCACTCACCTTTTTCAACACTCACCACTCTGCATTTAATCATTACTTATTTTTAATCTTTGGCTCTCTTCCACAGTGTGTCTTTGTCCTGTCTTCCTCCCCTCATTCCCAACCGGTCGCGTCAGATGGCCACCCCTCCCTGAGCCTGGTTCTGCCTATGTTTCTTCCTGTTAAAAGGGAGTTTTTCCTTCCCACTTTCACTAAGTGTTTGCTTATAGGGGGGCGTTTGATTGTTGGGGTTTTCTCACTATTACTGTAGGGTCTTTGAAAAAAAAATCAGTGATCAAAAAGTTAAAACCAAGAAGCCAGTAAATAGTATTATTTTCTAAAAAAACCCGACAACAAACAAAACTTGGTCATCTTCTTTGTGTATTATGAATTTTATTAGACTATTCCACATTACAGGTTGTTCCACATGTTTGAGGCTGCCACTGATGATGGGAAACTGCTACATCGCTTAGCCAAAACTGCAAACTACAAACACAACCTACCATCTCAGAACTTCTCTCAGCTTTGAAGCGAGTGAAGGATACTCAGAATACATCAGAAGGTGCAATTCCCACTGTAACAAACAGCCATGAGGTACAAAATGATGCAGATAAGCGAACTGCTGTATATGTGGATGGAGCTGATGTTGCAAGAAAAACACATTGAATATTTTCTCACCTAACAATACCCCCATTATTTTTTTTTTTACTTGGTACATTATTGAGATCATATTTTCTTCCTCTTTCAGCCACTTGCTTTAGGGATTTTCACACCGACTATACCACATCCATAAATCTTCTCTGATGTCTTCTTCTTTTCATCCTGCCTGCCAGCTCCAATAAGTACACTATCTGCACATGTCCAAACCATCTCAGCTTTGCCTCTCTAACTCATTATCTCCAAATATAGTAGTTTCTGATGCAAATTACTACGAATAATATTAAGAAAGAATTCAGCTCTAAATTGTTGTTATCTGAACTGTGTTAACAAACGCGCAAAAGCGAGATGCTAAAGAAGAGAGGCTATTGGAGGGTTTTGTGTTTAATGAAGTATTCACTTATTGTTGACTGATAATGTCCTATCAGGGACTAATTGCCTGCACGGTTGCCTCATTAAACATAGCATGACATCCTGCCACAGGACGCTGGCTGCACACCTCGCTGCAATCACTGCTATCTCAATACGTTCCCATTCTCCCCCTTCATCTGCTGCCCCGATGCTCATTCTGATGTCATGGTTGCAGTCACGCTCTGTTTGTTGTTTGATAGAAAAGACCATTATGAAAGGACCTGGAGTTCTGGAAGTGCTCATAGATTTCCTGTTTTTGCTGTGGAAATGTTTCAATCTCTTTTTTAGCCCGCGTTTATTCCCCCTTCTTTTCTTTTCTGTCAGTTTCCTGCTCTTTAAAACTCATTTCTCTGACTTCTTCACTGCAGTCACCTTCACACTCCTGATCTGGAGCAGTTGGCTCGTCTCTCCCCTTCCCTCTCTGTCTATTCAACCCTCCATTTCGCACATGCCCACCGCTCTGCCTCTGGGCCACACTTCCCTCCACCGCTCCCTGCAACCACAGCAACCTCTCCCCCTGCTTTATTTATGGGAATATGCTGATGGGGCAAACCCAGGTAAAGATAGATTTTTTTTTTTTTTGTAGGGCCAGAAACATAAATTGAAATAAAAAAAAGAGGGGGGGCAGTGTAAGAGAGAAAGACCATGCGCAATTAATCACTGAGTTGTCATTTTTCCTAAAAAGCAAAGTCATTCATCAAAAGCAGTGGAATAAAACTAAGAAATCATGGGGTTGGCAAGGACAGCGAAAGAGTGTATTATGGTATCTATTCAGGATCTAATTGGGTCAGTGGCAAATAATGTGGCTGTGTTTGTGCTGAGCTGTGCTTCAGAGTTGGAACAGCAGGCTGGAGATCAGCGTCAGCAGGAGAGTAATTCAATCTCATGAGAAACAAAACAAGAAATAAGGTAACTTAAAAGCTCCTGAGCTACCCAACTCTGTACGCTTCAGATCCAGCGGCATGTTTCTGGCTCCACACTGCACAGGAAGTTGCTATAGGAAAACAGTAAATTGAGACTGAAACAACAGCGAGGCTAAATGCCACGTGGGGGCATTGTGCACGTAAACTACAAAAGAGCAAGGGGACACATATAAAATAAACAAAGGGGGAAAAAAATGAAATAACACATTTAGCCTGAGGGAATATCATTCTGTCAGTCTGTCATTTCATTTGACAGAGGTCATTCTTTCTTTTGCGTTGCTGGCTGTGTCTGTCACAAAACATTAGAAAAATGAAAACTTGCTTGGTGACACTGTGCTTGAATGTAGACAGGAAAAAAAAAATCCCACACCTGTTTTTTATGGGGGGGGCGACCCTGCTTGTCAAAGTTAAGGACAAATCAGAGAGAGGGTTAATGGAATCTCCTCTGTGTCAAAAAAGAAGAAAAAACCCTCAGAGGGAGAAATGGAGAAGGAGAAAGGCGTAGAAGTAGAAGTTGAGGTTGGTAGTAGATCATGTCAGTGAAGGGAGGAAGGGCTGAGAGCGACTGAAAAACAAGGACAGGGGAGCGGCTTCTCGTGCGAGAGTAGAAGCTCCGCATGCAGGATTTAGCATGTGGTGAGAAGAATAATGTACCTTGACAGAGCAGCGCTCTCTTCCAACGCGACCGATCATTCCACCACCGCCCCCCCACCCCGAAGCAGAGTGATGTGGAGCGCGAGCACCACCTGTGACACCAACTGCCACCCTGGGGGAACATCCGCAGCTAGCCACCTGTTAAAAAATGCAGCCGCCAACCTGTCTGTTATATTCATTCAGTTCCCCGTTATTGACGTTGATTTGAAATGCGATGAGTGCCTCTTAACAATTCTTGAGCAGAATTCAAATGCCACTCAAACTGTTTCTCACAGGAGAAAAATTTGCATCATGCACATCATGCGCTCATCAGGAAACATCCTCTGGCAGCTGCTTAATAAGATGTTGATACAGTGCTGCACTGCTCTACACTTCAAAGAAGGAAAAACTGTCTTTGGCTAACGCGTACATGAAGAAAGAAAATAAAATGTTTTGCTTTATATAAATGAGTTATATATGCAAAGATATTGTTAATGTCCCCTTACTCCTTTTCCCAGTCTTTTCTATTCCCAATGGCAGTGCCAGGAAGGTGTATTTTCTCCAATGGCCACTTGAGGCAGGCTCCAAACGCAAGTCAGTCTCCCATGACTTTCATGTTAAAAGCATATTTACAACCTGGTACACACACACGCAAATACAAATACTTCGTTTGTCCTGAAAAATAACATAGCCTACTGTGTGTTTAGGTGAAGGAAATTGTAGCGTTATATAGCAGACACGTCCCTCAAACACAAACATGACTGAAACAGGTCAACACTGGTTGAAGTATGGTGGCAAAAAATGTAGAGTAGAGTAGAACGGACGGATTGTTGAGGTTGTTTCCACGTATTAAAGGCCCAGTGAGACAAAGCAACTGAACTCATTCTATTCTGATGAAATGAAGAAACAAAATGTCTTTTTTTTTCTAGTGCTTTTTTCTAGTCGTGTGAGCGATATGGTTTCACAGACAGAGGGTCGAAATCACACACAGGACTTAATGTGTGGCTATTGGAGCCGAAAGTAGAAAATGCTGAAACACAGCTGTGTCATGGGTGACTTTTTATTTTAGTTTCACTTTAGCAGCCAAGCCATTAACGTGGCTTTGGTTTTTGTAAAAAGTAGCAGAGATGTTACTCGGGAACTTAAGATAGTCTGGCAGTCTGTCTGCACATACTTGCAAGGGCAAGTGTAGGAAATGGTGAGCAGTTCTTTTGATCTCTACCAGAAAATTTATGCTATTTCTTAGCCTATGCTGGGGCCAGATGTTAAAAAATTCACCATATGCTAGTGCTAAAGTATGTAAATAGAGGTTTACTTAATCTCAGAGCTAATGGCTGGGTGAGAGGCTAGGGAGGCTGTGGTTATACACTTAATGGAAAACCTGCACTGCTTTGTGCTGTGGTAATGGGAGGAGATTATCTTGCCATGCAGAAGGACCGGATGAATGCTCCTCCACAAATTGCTCGCAGCCTCTCCCACCTTCCCACCAATCTATTCCTCACTTATTCTAGATGTTTATTATTCATATTATACTCACGAGCGATGTGGATGCTTTAATCATGCTGACACGGAAGCTGAGGCGTGTGTGGCAGCTGAACGGCTTTGTTCAGAGATTCTGTTTTCTAGCATTTTTTTCTCTCTTTACCTCTCTCTCTTCTTTTTTACTTTTTATTTAGGTTGTCATTGAAGAAGTATGTTAATCTGTGGTATCACTGACTAATATTTTCAGTTTATGCATCTCCTTTCATCATTATTCTTTGTCAGGGTTTACTTTTTGGGGGTTTTTTTGGAACTCGCTTCACTTGTTTTCTTTGGATGTTGCTCGCTGTGCTTCACTTTTGTCAGCTCATGGACAATGCCACTGTGTTAAATATCCAGACAGGCAACCTAATGTTTACCCCTAAGATCAATACCCTAACACCATTGTGTAGACTTCATTCTTCAAGCACAATTGATTGGATTTCTTCCTCACAGCTTGCCGGGACATGGTGAACCAGACAAATCCATGACACCCCGAATGAAGAACAGCGTAGAACGACCCTTTGCCTGTCGAATGTACTTATCACCTCACTCACCTCATTGGTGAGCTGTAGTTATGATGTTTTCACTGCTAGCATTGAGTACATTTTTTAGGTGTAGACTCCAAATTTGAGCCATTGATTGGGCAAAAACCCGTTTGATGGAAGTAAATCAAAATTTTGAGCTTTTATGTCATTTTTTAACTATTTTGCCAAACCTACAGTTTCAGTTTAGCCAGTTAGGACGATAACTATTTGGACAATGACACACCTCCACAGAGGAGTTTACATCAAATAATAAAAGTGAAGCGTGGACTTCTTTAATTGAAGGATTTGAACAAAAAATTTTGCATTAACTTTTTTCTGAATTACAGCCATCAGCCACAACATTTTCAGAGGCTCAAAGGTTATAAGACAAGCTAACATAATTTTAGATATAAGTATTATTTTTTTATGCTTGCAAGAAATGAGTCCCTGAATTCTAGAAACTATGGACAGCACCAAATGTTGTGTTTTCTCTCTTGCGATACTCTGTTGGGCAGCTCACTTCGGTTGCTGCTTGTTTATGGGGATTTCTTTTATTCAGTTTTGTATTTAATAACTAAACAGCGTGTTCTTTTGGATTATGATCAGGTGACTGACTTGGCCATTGGAAATATCCCCTTTCTTTGCTTTGAGAAACTCTTGGCCTATTTTTGCAAGGTGCTTTGGGTACTATGAAGAGAGCCCTGTACACTTCAGAATTCATTCTACATTTTCAGTCAGCAGTCACACTATCAGCAATCATCAATAAACACTAGTGGCTCGATTCCACTGGCATCCATACATGCCCATGCCATAACATAGCCTCCACCACTTTGAGAGATAATCTGATATGCTTTAGGTCACAATTGCTTTCCTTCTCCATACTTTTCTCTTCTCATTGTTGTGGTACAAGTTCATCTTTTTTCTAGAACTGTGCAGGCTCTTTTATGCATTTATTGACAAAGTCTACTCTGGCCTTCTTGTTCTGCAGTGTAACCAGCGGTTTACATCTTGTTAGATAGATGTTGTTAGACGTTGTGATGATGTTTTTCTTAACCATGGAAATAATTCAGCTATCACGGACTTCAGCTGTAATCTGTGGGCCTCCAGACTTTTTGGAGTTGCTGTGCTGGCCAGGATTTAAAATGTCTTTGGGTGGAGAAACAAACTCTTTAGAACTGAGTTGTATGTGAACGCAGGGCCGACAGCATGTTGGTCAATAAAATAAGAAGCAAGATGCAGGAAATTTTGACTAACAGCATTTTATTATATATATATGTATATATATTCCTAAACTAATTTTAGAAGCTGAAACATGTTATTCTAAAATAACTTCCACAAGAAGGAGGCCCTTCTATTCTACAGTCTGCCTCACTTAATGGTGGTTGTCTTCTGTCACTGAAAAAACTACAGGAGGAGTGATTTCACTTTTAAGACTAACAATAATTATCCAGAGTATTTGAGTCATGTTCATTTTTTTTGCATTAGTTCATTGTTAAATTTCATTTGGCCTTGCTGCTTGGTTTAGCCATCAAACTAATTAGTTAGGATTCAAAGATCATGGCTTGGATTTGACGAGACTGTGTTTTAAAGTTCAGTTTTCCACGTTGTGAGGTTGAAACGTTCATCTGAGATGTCGCGTGCGCTTATTAAAGCAGCCACAGGGTTCACACACCTGTTCTGAGTTGTTTCCTGTTCATCAGTGATCAGAATGATCTAACAGGAAGTATAGGAGGATGTCTGCTAGCCAGAGAAATCCAAACAAATAAACCTGATATCAGACATTTAACAGCCATAACATTCAAATTGAGTGATTCTGGAAACAAGGTACTCATGTTTCATAAACATTTATATTCCTTTCATTTTGCTTATGTAGTGTGTAACAATCATGGACATTTTCTTCTTTGTAGGAAGATGTTACTGTGAAAAACAATGCCTGTGGTTAATCCAGAGTAGCAGAGACGGTGTTTCTGGGTTTGGCTATTTAATGTTTTGGATGGATGATTTCAGTGCTGTGAGGAGAGCAAACAAAATGAAGAAAACTTAATTTGCACTGCTGTAGAACAGAATTTTAAGAAAACCCCACAAATCCTTAAGTTATTCAGTTATTTGGACATGATTCATTAAAGGTTTTCTTATATAGTAACGTAGATTTCATTTAAATGGTTCTTTAGAACCCTTTTGTATCGATAGATAGATAGAGCAGCAAGAAGCTTTGATGCACAGGGTTGAGAACAGTATGGATGATTTCCTGAAGCATTCTTTATGCCATCAATAACTGAATAATGTTGAGGAAGAATAAGCTCTGCTGCTTCTGTAGTGATGAATGGAGCTAATGTGACAGTTAGGAGTTATCATGGACAGGTATCCATGATGGAGAGCAGTTTTTCAATGACCTCTTGTCCTCACTTAATCAAACACCTCCAGATTCTGGCCAGTGATGACTCCTGCCTTGTAAATTAGTTTGTTGATCCTGCACGGGTCTCTGCCACTGATGCTGCCCCACAGCAGACAACAGTAAAATACTCGCCTCCACAGATGGGTAGAAGATCTCCAGCATCTTGCTGCACACACTGAAGGACCTGAGCTTCCTCAGAAAGTAGGGTGTGTTGTTCATCCCCTTCTTGTATACATCATCACTGTTGCTCCTCCAGTTCAGTCTGCCATTGAAATGAACACTCAGGTACTGTTTCAACCTCCTCAGCTGCAGTTTTTCCCCTCTGAAAATCAACCACCATCTCTGAATGTCCTTTGTCTTGCTGACATTCAGGAGCAGGTGATTTCTGCCCAACTCCTCACCAGCTCCCCGTTATCCGACTCGCGCCCACCCCTAACACACCCAACCACTGCGATGTCATCAGAGTACCTCTGCTGGTGGCATTAATCTCTGATATACTTGATATCTAAGGTGTACAGAGTAAGCAGGAATGGAGACAGGACTGTCCCCATGTTTTCTCTGTGCCTTTCCTGGTTCCGCGTCTCTTGTCTAGTCCACCTTGTCTCTCTTGTTCCCTCTGTTACCATGTCAGTTACGTTGTGGTGTTAAGTTCGTGTCTCGGAGTCTGTGTCTGTACGTACACCTCATATTTCCTGTTTTACGTTGATAGTCTCGTGTGCTTAGGTAGTGTGTCTAGTTTTGCTTCCCTTGTCTCGTCCAGCCTAATTAGTCCCAGCTGTGTTTCCCTTCTGTCTCCCGTTTCCTGATTACTCCACTGTGTATTTTAGTCCTCTGTCATCCCATGCTTGCTGTCGCGTCGTACCCTCTTTGTGCTGTGTCTCCTCCCTTCGTGCTCTGAGTATTTCCTAGCGTGAGTTTCTTAGGTTCCTGTTCCCAGTTTAGGTTTTAGTACTGCATTTGAGGTTTTGGTTTGGTTTTGTAATGTTTATTGCAATGAAGAGTTTTTCTAGCAATAAAGCTGCGCTCTAAGTTGACTCCCTGTTTCTGAGTCCTGCCTTTTGGGTCCTTCATCTTGCCTGCCATACAGCACTAGCCATGACATATATACAGTACCTACAAAAGCCAACCAATATAGCTCTCCTATAACCTTGTTCCTGTATATCCCCACACTCTCAAAGAAGTCCAACATCTGAAAATGACTTATTTTTTTTATTGGTTGAGTCTAAAAACACTGCGTTCAGCTTTAAGAAACAACAAAAAAAGAACCAACCCCCTGGTGTTCCAGACACCGCTTAGGTAATTGAAAATATTTTTTTTCAGTTGTTTTGCTAAACTAACCCAACAAAAGTGCACCAGAAACCTGTAGTTCATTGCTCATCCCTGACCTAAACATGCTGTAAGAGCCCTCCTGGTGGACTACAGTGTATAGACACATGGAGAGCGTCTGAGAGTTTTGGAGGTCAGCTATGAGCACTCTAACAACTGACAGTGTGGGTGGAGTGAAAATGCTCGCCTATGCTTCTTCATTTTCACCAGATGGATGAGTAGCTGTGTGGAAACCAACACCATGAAGACTTTGTGTCCGTGTAACCAGAACTCAGGCAGATGTTTACTTTAGGAGAATCAATTTCAAGCCCCTTGAAGCATGTGGCGCATGTCGAAAGCACCTATTTAAAAATAGATCATTTTGGCATCGGTACACTGAGTAATCATTTATCTCATTTCAACTCATTTAGCCGACATGTTCTTCTTGCAAATTAATGAATAAACAGTGTAATGGTTTGTTAACGCAATATTGATGTGGTAATCCTGATAGTGATGACATGCCCAGAGTAAATCTGTCTATAAATGGATGAGCTCACACACCCACATGTATTTACCCCTCTTCTCCTTCCCAATGACCATTAATATAACTGAATACGCTTGACGTTGATCATTTCTTACTTTTTAACAATGCAAAGTTACATTAGTAATTATAGGGCAGGTATAATTCTGTAATGCTGTTTAAATAAGGAGCAAAGTCGAGCTGATATCAGACAATTATTGTCATCTTGGTTACCAGAATAAACACAATGTTATTATTAGACAGGGGTCAAAATGCTGCACTCCCACCTGAAAGCAATTTTTCAGCAGATCCAGTGATGCTAACCTCATCCACCATAAACTTTGTGCTCTATAAACACAGTACTCCACTTTGCCCTTCACATGACTTGTTTTTTTGGTTTTTTTTGCCAGTCAGGGGTATCACAATGAAATAGGATGTAATCATAAACTGTAAATAAATGATGGATGCAGCCGGTCTAATATCAGCCACTACTTTGTGAAGAGCATGGATCTAACTGAAAACCTATGAACGCATGCTTATATGGTTGAGACTAAATCAAGATAAATAATAGCCTGCTTTGTTGTTTATTTTGATCTGAATAGAAGGAAAATTTACAAATGTAACTTGTTGCATAACTACTGAGGCTGTAATCTCATGAAGATCGTTTTTATAAGATCGTAAATTCAGTGAGCAGTGGGGTCAGTTGGACTTCATTTTGCAGCCAGATGTCCTCTGATGGCCATTACAAAGATTTAGAGTTAAGACACTCACACACTGGCTCCACTTTTCAGACCTGACGTTAGGTTTGTCTTTTATATACAGACCATAGCTGGAATAAGCATCTCAAACAAATTGGGTCATTTAAAGGCAAAAAGCCTGTTTGTGTCTCTGAAGAAACTCTGTTATATCAGACAAACCAAATATACTCGCATTTTTAAAATGCTTTTCTCAAAACTCTTTACACTGATGGCAAATTTTAACCATGGTAAATGGGCTGGTTCTTATATAGCGCTTTTCTACTCTACCTGAGCACTCAAAGCACTTTATACAACACTCACTCATTCACAAAAGCACTTTTTGTCTGTTTTCTATCTAATGTTTATGTCTTCATGCAGCACTTTGTGCTATACACTATCTCGAGCTCACTTCCATGGCCAATTTAAAACCACCTAACCGGCTTGTCTTTGGACTCTGGGAGGAAATCAGAGTACCAGAGGACATACCAAATTTCCAGCTGGGATTTGAACCATGAACCTTTTTGCTCTGATTCCAAAGAGCTGCCGCCCAGGTTTATGGTTCTCTCATTTTTCTCAGTGAGACTGAATCATTTTCTTTTTTATATCCATTTTTCCATCTTTGTTCTCCCTTTTTCCTTAAATACTGGAGATGGCCCCTTCTTCACCCCTCCTATCAAAGCCTCATGTTTTATTGATATTGGCTGCATATCCCGTCGACCCTAATGCTCCTCATGGTAACATTTAGAAAATTTTTTCTTTCCTTTCATTTTTCCTCTTCTCTTCTCTTTTCTTTTGACTTGATTAAAATCCACTTCAGAAAGTTTACTAACCAGTCACTTTGAAGATAATTTAATAATGTAACCAAACAGGACCATAAAACATTTTTATAGCACCAAACAGTTCACATTTTCTGCCTTAAGGTCCTTGAATTACTAAAAAGTCTAAACTATTTCATACATTTGGATGACTGCCAGGTCTAAATGCATATTGAACCTGTTATAAAATAGGATTTGGGAGTTAAAAAAAAACCAAAGTATTATCAGGACAAATAAAACACACAAAAATCTATATACATGTCAGGTTTGAAATTTCCTCATGCTAATAAGCCCTCTAATATTAAAAACCTCATAAACTTGCAGGATTTAACACACTCAGTCAGTCGTATTCTTGTTCATCCTTGTGTCCATTGCTGATTTCCATCAGTGACATCCCACATAAATCCACTGCTACTGATGCGTTGCTGCCTTTGATTCATTTTATTACTGTGGCAGGTGGCAGCCGTTACTATCAGCTCTTCTTGAATTGGACACATGCAGACAAACACACACACACACACACACACACACATATGCTTGTCTGATATTGGCTGTGGTCATAGCCCACACAAAGTAATCTGGTAGTGTGATTTAATGGTTGGCGGTGTGTTTTGTTGAGCTCAGTCAACACGTTGAATTTAATTTCCTTTCTGTGTCCTTCAGCTAGTATCCCCGTCCCCTTTTTTTCCCACCCTAAAATAATGTTTCTTATTGTGTGCATTCAGTGTTTTCACACCCATTTCCCTCCACATGTACTGTATGTGTATATATATCTGCGTCTCTGTGTGTTTGTCTTTGCTCCTACTGCCTTGTGTTTGTCTGTATGTCTGTTTGTCTCCTCATCTGTCCCGATGTCTTGCTCTTCTTGTCTGTCTGTCACTCTCTCTACCTCTCTATCCCTTTCTGTCAAAACCCCACAAACACTTCTCCCTCCCAAGCCTGCCTTTTTGCCCGGATTCTTCCCTATTGCTGAGAAAGTGAGTGACAGTACTATATGCACAATCTAGAAACGACTGATGTGGATTTTAAGCACATACGTCACAAGTAAAGGGGAAGGGAGAGAGGGAGGGGAGAGGAGAGGAGAGCAAACGATGAACAGAGACAAGGAGAAAGCAAGAGAGAGAGAGTACAGAAGGCTATATTGACTCAAAGCTGGTCTGCATGCTCCACAGAGTGTGAGAGACAGAGAATGTGAGAGCAGGCAAGATGGAGTGCTGGCACAGATGAAGACTGTCCCTGGGTATGTTTTTTTGAGGGTGGCTATAATTGTGAATGTGTGTACGAGTGTCTGGAAGTCTGTGTGTGTGTGTGAGCACATGTGCTCGCATGTGCGTGTCTCAGTATGTAAAAGGACGCGAGCGAATGAGTTTGCAAGCAACATGCTGCAAGTGAACATTTGAACGCGGGTTCCCAAGCAGTGAATTTAGGTGCTGTTACGTAAGAGCGGCGTGAGTGACTGAATGAGTGTAGTTGTTGAGGATGGGGACAGGCGGTTTGGGGTCTTTATGTGTGTTGAGGGTCTGAATAAATGTGTGTAAGAGATTGCTGACACGCTGTAATGAAGTATGGTCAGGAATGCGGGATGCTCTCAGAGATGCAAGTCCAAAACCGAGTTAAGGTGTTGACACAGATGTGCGTTAAAATTCAGCCTCATATGCACGTGAATGTTTGTGTGTGGAGTGGTCAGCGTGCTTCACCGTAGACTGGAGATGAGCTACAACAATGCTGATGAAAACAAAGTAAAACAAGGCATTGTTAGTCTGTTTTTGTTTTTCTTTCTGTTGCTGATTTTTGCATGAGTTCTGACTCATGTAAATGGATAAATTAAGCTCACTGTGAAAAAAGATGACATCGAACGACATTCCTGCAAAATCTCATTAAAGCTCAAGCTCATTTCAGAAGCGCTGAAACAATCAATCAGTTATTTCGTGTGCAAATTGAAGGGAGAATAATCAATAACAATTTTCAAGACTGATTAAGTCATTTGTTATGCAAAAATGTCAACGATTCCAAATTTTTCCGTCATTTTCTCTGTTTTTCATGAACTATCTTTGAGTTGTAGACCCTTGGTCGGCCCACAGTCAAAAAAAAAAAAAAAAAAAAAAAAAATAAATTTTTTTTTTAATTTTTTTTTTATTTTTTTTTTTTTTTTTTGGGTGGGGGGGGGGGGGGGGGGGGGGGGTGTTGTATTTTTCTGTGAAACTGGGTTTTAGTGTACAATGAGCAGCAACTTTGTGTAAATCTTACAGGAAAAATGTGTTTAATATCAGTTTGGTCATGGTGATTCAACAGAAAGGAGCTGTT
>VVHJ01001233.1:0-13117 GCA_015107715.1 Tylochromis polylepis
TGTCGCAGGGCTAACACATATAGACAGACAACCATTCACACTCGCATTCACACCTATGGGCAATTTAGAGTATCCAATTAACCTATCCCCACTAACTGCATGTCCTTTGGATTGTGGGAGGAAGCCGGAGTACCCGGAGAGAACCCACGCAAACACGGGGAGAACATGCAGACTCCACACAGAAAGACCCCGGCCTGATGGTGGAATTGAACTCAGGACCTTCTTGCTATGAGGCAACAGTGCTAACCAGTCATCACAAGTTAATATAATTAGTTCAGGATGGTGCTTTAAGTCCATGCCTCTTGCCTCATATATGACTTAAAAGGGTTAAAAGCTTGAATCTGATGATAAAGATGTCACATACCAGATGTGGGTTTTATTCTCCATTCTAGTGCATTTAAAGCCTAAATGCTTATCCGCATTGTAATGGATAAACATGGATCGGTGAAAGAGATGGCCATTCCCTCTGCCTCTCTAACCTTTTGCCTTCTTCAGCAGCCAGTGTCAATTAGCCCGTCCTGTATCTTAACCGTGTGAAGTTGCTGCCATGTCACCATCATCCAGCAAACATGAAACACCAGACGTGTCGTTTGACACTTTTGAATATGTTGTTTGCCTTTGTTTCCGTGTTTTACTCCCGGTGCTGAAAATGATTTGAGAGGACAGACATGCACAACAGATACAGCACCTTGAACATCAAAGACGGGCGCTGCAGTATTAGTAACAGTGTGTCTGTGTTTCTGCTGTAACTCTGCACGCGCTCACACACATGGATGAAGGCTTGTGTGAGTCTGCGTGCACGTCTGCCTGCCTTCCAAAGGAAAGCATCCGAGACAGCCCAGAATATAAAAATTTACAGGCCTTTTTCCTGCTTTGTCTGTCTCCTTTCCCATTCTCTTAGGTGAATGGGGGCCTGAGTGATAGACCGAGAACCTTTCATCTCACCCAGTGAGTGTAAATAGCTGTCATGTTTGATTGGCGGTTTGACGTGCACGTGATGCCCTGGAAGAGGGGAAGAAATTCAGTGAGGACGCAGTGCATGATGGTTTCTCTGTCTGCAAACTAAAGAGGTAATGAATGAGTAATTGCACAGAAATCCGTGTTCTACATTTTGTCAAATGTGATTTCTCAGAGTTCATGTGGAAGAATCTGCAGCCTGTACTGTACAAGATTGAGTCTGGGCTGATTCACAATGGCTTTTAATCATCATCATATTTCAGAGTTGCTAACCTGAATTTTAAAAAGTGAAATACTTTTATTTGAATCTGCTCAGCATATTACAGCCTGTAGAGCCCCTGGAGCACAATTATACTTAAAGTTACTTATCATAACTGTGAACTTTGTTATGTACCCAGGAATATTAAGCATGTTTACATCACTAAATTCTGTTTTACTTTGTTTAAAGTGAAAGTGGTGCTCTTTCAGTAAATAATTCAATCTACTGGCTCTAGCAATAGAAAGGGAAGGTTTATAATAATGCTGAATTATGTGCTGTGTTTCACGCTACAGTCAGAGAGGTTACTGATAGGCTTCAGATCGGGGAGGAGTGGGTGGTGGGCTGGGGGGATTTAGCTGGGTAGATCTGAAGTAGAACTGGATTTGGAGTTATCTGCCAGTGCCTTGAGTTTTAAGTGTTTTTTTTTTAATTTATTACATTCAATGTGAATTATTTTTTTAAAAAGTAAGTTACTTTAAAGTGAATCCTTAGTGTTAATTCAAATGTCTTTAAGTATAGAAATTGATCGTTTTAAAAAGGTCAGTTAGTTTTCCATTTTGATTCACACAAAAAATACCTTCTCGTTGGCTGAAATTGTAATGCAGACGTTCACGGTCCTCAGAGGATGGTCCTCCCCTGACTTTAGGAGACAAATGTCATAGCAATGTCAGCACAGTGGTTCAGGTGGCAACGCTGAACCCTCAAAATAAGAGGGTTTTTGCTGTGGAGCGTGAACGGTTGTTTGCCTGCACGCGTTGACCCGTGGCAGACTGGCAGCCCATAACTGTGGTTGGATAAAAAGTTATGAAAGTGGATGGGTTTAATGTTAATATTTGTGCATTTGGTAAATTTTGTAGGATATATCGGATTGTCGCATATTAATTGCAAGATTTTAAATTTCCACAATTCTAAACTCATGTCATGAGCAGGAAAAAAGGATGCTGGACTCTTTTGCTTTTCTTTTTTTAAATGATTCATTCCAAAGCTGTGGCATTGGAGCCGTACTCTGTAACAAAACTGGTGGCAAATCAAGTTTTCGGCACCACCACCATCCGCTTCGTCTTGACGCAGTCTTTATCTTTTAAACTAGAACAAATACATTTTGTGTCCATAAACATAAATGAATAGAAAAGAAAAAAAGCGACAGCTAAATGAACTGCCTTTGGAATCTGTTGCTGTGGGTGTTTTTAGGTCCATGTGCATGAAAGAAATTGAAAAATTCAATTCCAGGAATAAAAAGCAATGCATTAAAGTTCCATGACCGTGCTGTGTGAAGAGTCCTCTGTATATTGCAGTTACCCTCGTTTTGATCAAAAAGAGTTAATGTATCATTTTAGCATGCACTGCCCACCGAGAATCACGATGGCTGCGTGGTTTGACATATATTTCATTGTTTGGCCTCAGAAAGATAGCGCTGATGTATTTTACAATGGACTTTTGCTTTGATTTAAAACACCAAAAAGCATGCCACTCTCATCTGCACTCCAATGGTCTGGAATTGGCAAGAAAGAGGCTATTTAACTAAAGAGAATATATGCATCAAATGAAAAGCAGATGAAAAAATATGCAATTATGTTCCTGATTGGGTTAAGTATTTCTTTGCCAGCACATGCCAGCTACCACTAGAACCTTTCCCAAATGGTCTGCTTCCAGGCTTGGGCGAGGCCCCAGAAAACATCATATCAGAATGGTGCCATCTCGCTGTTTCCTCTGATCCATGGCCAGTGCGTCTCCCCATTCCTCTCTCCTCTTTGCGGCGCTCAGCCCCTCTCTGCGTCCCAGATAATGGAGCTCAGCTTCTGTCTGCCAAAGGGTCCGTAGCTGCCCGGGAGTAATGACCTGAGGGGGTACTTTGTGACAACCAGGGTATAATAATGCCTGCAGCTACGGACAAAGCAGACCCCAGGGGTCAATTTTTAAATACTTTTATGTTTTTCACCGAGGATAAGAGTCATCTATTTTTATTGCAGGCTATATACAATACGTACACCGCAGAAACAACACGTTTATTCCAACCAAGGGAAGTAAAGTGTGTTTAATGTTGTTCATTTCAACAAAATGTGCTTAAGTTTTGATAGAACGGCATAGTTGTGAGCTAGCGTTATTGATGAAACATCAAGCACTTTTCAAGAGTTTGTCTGGCACATGTCTGTAGGCCACAGCGCTTCCGATCAAAATAGTGTTATTGAGGTGCGCAAGGGAATATGGAATCACCTGTGAATGAAAGGCTTCTCCTAATGGGTTAATTGTAACAAAAGCACAGGGTCTTGCCCCATTGAACAGAAGAGGATTGTGGAGCACAGACCTGTGGAAATGATGTCAAGCACTGTGTTGCCTGCTTTGCCCTGAAGGGCCAGAGTTTGTCTGTCAGCAGTTAAATGCTTACCTCCTACCCCTCCCCTAACACTCAACAATCAATTTACCTCCTTGGGGTCTATGAACCCAAAGATTTGACCTTGCAGACTCAAGCTTCGTTTCCTCCCTCATCTCTCACACCTCAAAGAGTTCTTATTATAAAATAAAGGAAAGGTAGTTTGAAGTCAGGCCTCATTCAGTAGGCCAGTAGGGGAATTTTCTGTGGCCAAAACCACAGGAAGAAACTTGATAAAGGTCATTTTCAATTGATCTCTAGCTTGGTGCCAGACTTTTTTTCTTCTTCTGAGAATTGAATTCTGAGTTGTTTTATTTCAGTTAATAAAATTAGGTGCTTAAAGGAGGTGGTGGGAAATACTCTTTTTCTGTTTGTTATAGAGAGCTAAAAGTTAAGATTGGTGCAGTTCTCGTGTGTGTTCTATAAATATTTAACTTGTTTGCTTACCTAAGAGAGCCACACTACATGTTTCCAGCTGGAAGCAGGTAGAAACCTATAATGTGGCTCTCTTAGTGTGGAATTATCTAGTGTTGATGTAGTGTGGCAGCTCTAAAAGTAACTAGTTTTTAAATATGTAAATCTACAACTTGCAATCAAAAATGGGTAAATCGTTATTATGTGGACTTTGAGGCGCTTCTACACTGTCTCTGTTTCCAGTCTTTATGCTAAGCCAAGCTAACTGGAGGATGGCCGTGCATTCATTAATTCTGTGAAAAAGACGGACAAAAGTTTTTGGTCACGTGCCTTAAACATGCATTCTTTCTGATGGCCAGCAGGAGGCGACACCTCAGATGGCAAAGATGTCCAGCTGTATAGAAATCTACTGGAAGATGTCCCTGGGTTCCCTTAATCTGTGGCCACAGCAGACACTTTCCTAATCAGTTTATGGTCTAAAACAGTAGTTTGACATTTTATTGAATCCAACATGATCTGCATTTTGTTAATTATGATCCAAAAGGGCGTTAAAGGAAGGTTTCCTTTCAGGGCTGAGCCTGAGGCTTCACGGTGGGGCTTCACAAACCAACAGGTGATGATAGAAAGGAGGAGAAAGCACCCTTCGTTGGAGCTGAGCACACCTAAAGGCACACTTTGGAGAGCGGTAGGTCAGCTGATCTTTCCCTGCTTATGCTAAGCTATGCTAAGCCAAGCTGCATACCTCATGGACCAGATTGGAAACCACGTCAATTTTCCGACTCAAACCTCGGCAATAAAATTATTCCGTATTCCCAAAATGTCAAAGTAGTTATGATCGTTCCATAAAAAAACACAGCAGATACCAGAATTCTTAGAATTGTGTAGTTTTGAATAGTTTTTATTAACATATTTTTTTAAAAAATTCAGTTTAATTTTATTAAAAGTTTGTTTAGTTTTAATCGTCAGTAGAACATGCGCGCCGAAGCCTGTGCGTGCTTCCGCAGTAACAGAATATACAAGTGTGCTTCTTCATTTTGGATAGTTTTTCATGTGTCTTATGGCCAGTATTCATTTCAGTAAAGTAAACTGTAGTTTTAGTTTTAAGTTTAGTTTATAGTTAATTACAACAACTTTGATTCACACTTTTGTTTTGGCAGGTTGTGCGTGCCAGCAGAAACCATTCATGAAAGATGCACCCCTGAGGCTTACAGAGGTATACTCCATCATCGGCTAAGCAGGTAACTACTGTATATTTTATAGAAGAACAAAGCCAGCTCCTGATGAATGACTGTGCTATAGGTAATGAGCTTTTTACCTAGAAACAAATGTTACACGCTCAAAAATGTATCAAAACTGAAAATCAGGTTTTAGTGTTTATATGTTCTACAGTTGATTTACTTTTATGTTTATGGGTGCACAGCCTGGAGATGCCTCTGTGTCAATCAAAGACTTCAAGTCCCAAGATTTATTCAGCCCCCCCTCCCATTTGTACAGTAACCAATGGAGGGAGTACACACCCAGCGAGGTGCTAGCTAATTGGGCATACTGAGAATAGAAAAAAAGGGGAAAATAAGCACCTTCTTCTGTTATGTGACATTTATTGAAAGTGCTGATGGATCAGCACAAAGCTTTCTTCAGGGTGTGCGAGAAGAGCTTTGTAGTGAAGCGTCATCTGTTTTATGAGATAATTTTTATGTCTTTTTTTGTTGTTTTGCTTTTCAGTTTATTGCGTTTCAGTTCTGCAGCACAGAGGTACAAAATAGCGAGCAGGGAGATATGATTTGCGATGCAAACTCATGGGACCATTAGTACAAAACCTGACTCCAAATTAAGCTCCCACGTAGACTGACAAAAATGCTGCTTTCCAAGAACCCAGTTTGGAGTTTGGATCACTTGGGTCATACCACTTTCTCAGTTTCAATGCAGAGTTGCATAAAATTACATTTAGTAGGAGACAGTTAAACTTTCTGGAGCGCTGGCATTAAAATACTCAAAGTTTGCTATGTAATAGCACTTAGCTTAGCTTAGCTTAACATAAAGGCTGAAAACACGAGAGAATAGCTAGTCTGGTTCTGATTTGTTTTTTTGCTTTCTTGTTTTCATTCCCTTTAGGGCCATTACAACTAAAATAGTAAATGTCTAATAATGGCATTAAAAATTCTACGAGATCAAGACTTATTCTGTTCCAACACCAATCTATGTAAGCCTGTCTAGTTTTAGACACTTAATACAATAAAAGTTATGAATAAAGGCAGTGAATTTGAGGCCAACAAGTGTCATACAGGACTGATAATTATGGAAAAATGCATCAGAGCTTCCACCCTGTTTGAATGCAGCTTTTGATGTATGCACCAGTGGGGTTTGTGATCTGCGGACAATCTTTATGCTAAGCTAAGCTAAAGAAGCATCAGTCTGCCTTGATAAGATTATTTAATCATCAAACTGTTTCATTAACGTTACTTGCTCTATGGCTGTCTGCTGATTTAGGTTGCTGGCTGCAATACCGCCGAATGAAATCAATAGCTAATAGTCAGAACATATAAACTCTTCTCTCTGACTCACTGAAGGATATCATACAGTACAACGATTTCACATTTTATTTTGGTCTTTTAAGGATCGTTCTCTGGCACTTGTGTCAAAGCTCGTCTTGTTTTTCACGGCTGCGCTAAACATCAAGAGTAAAACTGTAGAGTTTGTGCCGGTGGAGTTTTCTTTTGCTGAGGGGGAGACAGAGCAGTTGAGGATGTATACACGTGGGGGAAGAGCTGCAGTAATAGAACTCAGCTGGAGTAGGTTACTTGAGGGAATGCTTCAGGAGCGGGAACAGAGCCAAAAGAGCGAGGAAACATACTTCACTTTATTGATTTTGTCGATCGTCTTAAATGAGGGGCACTCCAGGCCAAGGGCTCACCTCTGCATTTTCTCTGTGTGTGCCTTCTGTGTGGCGGCCAACATGCAGAAGTTATGGGAGTTATGTATGTTTTTAGGTTAATGTATGGGGAAGGGCTTTTAGTGTGTGAGAGAGACAGACAGACGGGGCTCCAGCATCGCGCATGCGATGTGAACCTTCTGTTGTTACCTCATAATTTCCATGTTGCCGTATCAGCCATCGAGGCTATTGTTTCAGTCATGTGCTTCTGGAAGTCCTCCATGAGCTAGCTTGTCTGTGAGAAACCCTGCACCGCCCCTTCACGGACCATGACCTTTTGCTTTACACTAGAGATACACGCTACTATTGTGACTTATTCATCAACTGTGACTTGGTTATAAATGGCTTTTTAAGGCAAATATTGATTAAGTCAAGTGTAACATCACTTGACTTAAAGCAAATGTCCATAAGCAATTATGGCTGATAGTCTCTTTTCCATTTTTGCCTTGGCTGACATGCTCATCTGTTTTATATTCCCATATGTCCTGTCAGGTGGGACAGGATTCCTTTCCTGTACAGTCGGTGTCAATTGTTATTCAATAACCTGAACCCTGAAGTTTCACCTCAGACCCCAAAGGCACGCTCCCAGTGTTCGGGTCACTCAAGTTTCAGCAGAGCGGACGTTCTAAAGACTTTTAATGAAATAATAACAGACATCTTGTATTAGTTGTATTATTCTGTATTTTATGTAATTTTGCTGTTGACCATGAATTTAGATTTTGGTTTAGAATATTTGTGTTTCTATAAGTGCACCTTAGAAACTAGATGAAATAACAAAATGAGAAAAGAACTAAAGAGGCAAACCTTAAATTTTCCAGCGTACAAAAAAACTAAGATAAAACTTTTCAGAGAAGTTTTGTGTATAGCGTTTAACCTTTTCTAATGAATGAAGCCAGATGAAATACTTTAGGTTTAATGACATAATATGAACAAAGGGTATTGCTGAAAGAAAGAAAAACCTCAATAAGTGGAGCGAAAGACTGTCAGATTAGTAGCTAATCAAATCAATCTTTAGTTTTCTGCCTTTAGACACGTCGCGCTCGTTTCCATTAGCCGGTGCAGTTTATTTTAGCGCATCACTGTTTTTTTTTTATTTTTGAAATCTCAGCACAATTAAACAACACGGCTGACAACCCTTTCTTTTTGTGGGTTGCCTACATTTGCTCTTTCTGTTGAGTTGCGCTTTGTAGTTACACTTTGGTGCTACGCAGACACCTTTGCACTGTTGTTTGTTGCCACTGTTGTAGATCGTGACATATTTTATAGGGTGGCTGTTTGGTGTTTTTTTTCCCTAACAGCTCAGTTTGCCTGAAGTATCTTTGTGTGATCTGAGTGTTATTTCTGAATGTCTTTGTTATCCCGTATGATTACGTTTTCTGTGGCAATAACAGTTTAGCTACACTCGGGGAATTTATATGATTTTTACAAGGTGCATCCTCTTGTTCTCATCCTGCAAATCATCTTCATCTGCGTATCTGTTGTAAACTACCTAAGCTTGCTTATCTTTTCTCCCTCTCATTTCATTACACAGAATCCCAAAGAAACCACTGGGCAGGATCAGTTAGTCCCAGCCAGCTCTGTGGTTTTCTTGTTCTTTATTAAAGTGTAATCAAACATCGGTTTAAGTGGAAAATAAATATCCAGATCTAATAAGCTGCTCAGCCGGATCGTGTAAATGCAAATTTTCAAGCTGGTTCCTATCCGTCCCACTGAGGGGAGAACAAGCCGCAGCAATCGCCTCCTCCACCCTCGATTGTAAATCAAGGAAAATAATGGCTGGATAATGACCGGTTTGCGGTCCCGAGCAGATTGAATGATAACAAACCTCGCATGTTGCACGCAGCTTTTCATTTAACATCCTATCATGGGGAAAGCCGGCGAACAGCTTGGTGTGGCTCATTAAAGGGGTTGTTGATGCCTTGTAAATTTTGTGGAGCGAGGGGTTGAAAATTCACAGGACAAACTTCCTGATAGGGTAAGACGGGGTTTATTCCCCACCCATAGGGGCCTCCTGCGCCGTCGCAGGGAGCCGGATGATCTGAGAGGACCGGTGAGCCGCCAACTGCATTGCAGTTGTCTGTTTTCTAATGTGAAGGAGTAAGAGTGTGAATGAAAAGAGACGAATACCCACTTAGACAAGCACTAAATAATAGACATATAAATTGCTTCGCTTTCCTGTTTGGGGAGATGCTGATTTAGCTGCTAATTGGTGACAGAAACTGTCAAATGGGTGGCAGATAGTGATTGTGGTGGCTTCTGTCAGGATTAGGTGAGAGGGAAGAAAAAGCGTGCTTTCTTCTGGTGAAGGCAAAGACAGTATGACGGCAGTCCCCTCCCTTCTCTTGTCTGATATTTACCCAAAACACATTAAACAGATAAAGAAGAGAAAAGAAACAATAAGCTCGGGATTATGGACCCTGTCTCTTGCCTTCGTCTTGTGCTCTCATGTCTTCCCTTTTTTCTCTCCTCTAAGCTGTCTCTGTGATTGATTAACGTGTTTGTTTGAAGAAATTTTGAATGTTTGCTTGCACAATGAAACACACAGACATACAAATACACGCAGAATCTGCTGAGACGCTCGCATGCACGGAGACAATGAGCTGGCTGTAAGCAGAGAGAGACGGCGAAAGAGACGGATAAAGACTGACTGACTGATCTCTCGAGGGCATCTTCCTCTAACCCTGCCTTGACTCTCCTCCCTTTTCTCTGGAGCATTAAAATGAACAGTAATTAGGCTTTGATACTCTGGCAAATGAACAGTAATTAGAGTGTGCTACTGTGGATCCTCTGCCTGAGCTGCTCATTGAATATTCACACCGTTATTGAACGTTAAGATTAGCTTGCCGCTGTCATGCACAAACAGTGTGGCATGGCAACGGCCCTTTGCAGATGGTGTTAGGGGGATGGTGGAGGCAGTGTGCGTGCGTGCGTGCGTGCGTGCGCAGACAGGTCGCCCAAGCCTGGCGGACCCTCAGAGGGGATTTTCTGGTTATTAGATCCTTGCCAGATCATGGGCCAATTATAAAGAAAACTGTCAGTCAAGGCAAAGTGGCTATGTGATTAGCGGAAAAGGACAAAATCAGGTGAGGAGTGTGAATCTTTCTGGAGGCAGCTTTGATTTGCTAATAAGAGGGAGAGGGAAAGGACCGGGGCAGGGTCCCCAGCTGTAGTCCTGCTTTGCTCTCTTCATTTTCACTGTGACCTTCTTAGCACTGCTGGTCTAATCTGTGCTGCAGAGAAGACATAAAGAATGGCTCTCGAGGGGGTTTTCTGGGTCCGGGCTCTGAATGAGGCACAAGGGGGTTAGCCACCAAAAATGAGAGCGGTACCCCCTACTCCTAACCACAGGGACATGAGTAATCAAATAGTTCCTTTAGGATGACAAGGGACAAATACTTCCTAATTACCCTAATAGTTTTAAAGACTTTTTACTCTTGATAAAAAAAAAAGGGAAAAAGAAAACTTAAAGCTATGCCACAGAGAGAAGGAGGAGTGAAGGGATAAGAGGAGGGAGGGAGAACCGCTTGCCTCTGAGAGCATCCTCAGCAGGCAGAAGCTCTGTCCGTTTCTCTTCCTAATTTCTAAAAGCACGACAGTGTATCCTAATTTAGTGACTGGTGACCAGGGTTGACATTGAGGGGCGTGGTAGGGCCTCCCCCCCCTCCCGGCCATGGTTTCTGGCTGGGGAGAAGCAAACGCAGAGGGGAGACAGGCAGCACAGTGCCAGCGCTATAATGAAGCGCGGGAGACAGCAGGCCTGACAGCTCTGGCAGGTGATGCATGGGGCCCATGCTAATTCTTCAGCAAGCCAGTGATGGATCCTGAAATCTTGACCACACATCCCATTAGCCCCTGTCTGTGACAGGAGAATAAAGATATTAAAAAATCCAGGAGAAGTTGAGAGAAAGGGGTGCAGGGGGATTTGGAGCGGGATGTGGACAGCCAGTCAAAGGACCTTACGCAAACCTCCAAGTCCTCTGCAATATTTTCAGCAGCAAAGTTATTGATGACTTAACCTCTGGGGTGCAGGTTATGGGTGATGGATACTGTGCATCCTCAGCATGGAACAGCAGAGGATAACAAGGCAGACAGTGAATCACCTGCCCACAGCTGATAAAAATAGAATATGACATGTTCTACAGCGTATACACTGCATTATTCCACTGTAAATTCTAAAGAGATGCGTGAACTGGGCTTTCCTGTAAATAGATTAGTTCATTGAATGGGTTTTCTATGGGCTCAGCTGTTCTGCGCATCCCCACTGCTCTGGCTTTTGCACTATGAATGCATGGACTGTTTATTAGGCTGTCCCTGCCAACTCCTCTGCGACCTCCCCTCTCCTCCCCTCAAGAATAAAAAAGACTAAGGAATAAAAAGCAAAGGAGGGCGCAGAACTCCTCAACTATCAAGCGCTCAGGTGTGTTTACCATATATCTTTTTTTGTTCCTGTGCCAGAAAGAGCTAATATTTGTGACAAGTTTTGTATGAAATATAAATGACTCAGTCTTGATACAAATAGGAAAACCGGTAGCGAGGCGAGCCGCATCGCAGCCAGGCCACAAGAATCCTTCCCATTTCTCGGGGTTGACAAATAGCACAGAGGAAGTTCCAGGGGAAACTGAGAGGTTACTGTGACAGACAAGGAGCACAATTATCACACCATGATGAAAGAGCCATGGCGAGCGCGCGTCGCACCGTTAATTACCGTCCTTTTTCCACCAGCCTCTAATGTGAGGAAAAACACGCGATGACAAGTGTGTAAAAGAGCAAGCACTAAATTACTGTCAGGAAAAATAAACGGAGGATCGCACGGCCCGCACAGTGATTTACGGGGGCAATTAGTCACCGCCCCACGGAGATGCTGAGGACAGCAGTGCGGCGGGAGTGTGTCAGGGAGAGAGAGTGTGAGAGACACCCCTACGCTCCACCCACACTTCTAAAAAATAGGATGAGAACCAGGAGGATGTTCTCTGTGCTCTTGGCTGAGTGACCTTTGTCTGGCGGAGGGCCTTTATCCAACTTTTCGCTGGTTATAGAGAAGTTCAGAAATAAATGATCAAGCAAACAACAGTGCTGTGAACATCATCCTACTTCAAATCAGTGCCATGTTGTCATATGTATATGTATCATAATAGAATAAAAGAAGTAACATCAGTGGGTGATATGGAGCCAATTTAGGTCACCATTACTTGTTTTATGCTGAAGTAGGTTGATTATGACACAGGTGTAAGACAAGCTAAAGCAATGTCTGTCATTACACTATCAGTAGAATGCAGTCTTTTGTCTTAAGTCGAATGTGTCAGCATACTTGAAATGCTAAACGTCTGAAATGAGCTAACCCCCCCCCACACGCTCTGCTATCAAACATCAAATGGGCTCTAATTGTCTCTAAACGTGACACAAGTTAAGATACTTCAGTTTAAAGCCCGCCATCACATCTCAAAAGTGACGCTTGATTCCTTGTCTCGTCTCTTCGAGCAGCTTCTAAGACAGGAGGTCGCATCCCAGTCGTCACATGTCCCTCATATTTCATGCTCAGCTATGAAACGAGCCTTTCATCATGTATTAAAATACCTGCTGTACTTTTAAGGAAGTGAGACCACTGGGAATACGCCCGAGTGAGTGGAGAGCCCATTGATTAGTAATGGCTGATGACAGATAGTGTCACATCATCTTTGTTAATTTCACTCATTCGGAGCCATTGAACAAACATGGCGTGTTGGGTTTTTTTTTCTTCTCTCTTTCTTTCTCTGAGAGAAATTTCTGAAATGATAGGCTATTGTTGAATAATTTTGAAGCCCCTGTTGGAAAATTGTCACACTGTGTGTGATATCTTACAGGCGTGTGATGAAATAAAGTAAAGATGGAGTGGGGGTGGGATGACGCAGTGGAAATTTGTCTTAATATATCCATCACAGCCAGCTAAAGACAGTTCTAGTTGCGCTCTTTAAAGAAAACCCTCAGATGTAGCCTCTTGACTTGCTAAGCTTCTGAAGCGTTCGCGTCGCATAATGCTAACGCTTGATGCTAACACGACAAAATGTGTTGGAGGATATTGACAGTTTAATCTGCCTTGTCATGCTCGTATACATATTTAGACTGGGTTTTTGCACGTGTGTTGCAGGACAATAATAACACTGCCAGTAAGCTGAGTGTTATGAGCAGCGTGATATGAAGTGTGTGTGTG
>VVHJ01001235.1:0-15854 GCA_015107715.1 Tylochromis polylepis
AGTGTCTCACAGTACTACACCTACTTCAGCTCCACTGAACAACCAGACTGCAAATTTCACCACAGTGAGTTTGACTCATGTTACAACAATGAGCAAAAATGAAACCATGTCCACCACTGCTGACAGCACCGTCCAAACAAATGACCGACCAGAGGTTAATTTAACAACAACAACAACAACAACAACAACAACAACAACAACAACAACAACAACAACAACAACAACAGATGCATCTCTTGTTACTGCCTCACCTGCAACCACTGCAACTACTATAACAGGTCACGGTCCACAAGCTTTAAATGGTACAACTGCTGAGGTTTCTTTGACTTATACAACACCGCTCACCAAAACTACTACAACCACCACGGTGGCTGGTATGTAGAGACTGTAGTTCAACTTTTTTTTTATTACTATCCAGTTTCAAGCTACACAACAAGAAACTAGACATACTGATTTGATGATTTGCTCCTGTAGAGAACACAGCAACTTCCACAACTGATGTACAAACAACCGATGAAGTAAACTACCTGTTGAATCAAACACAGACTGTATCTCTGCTCAACGCCTCGCAGGTAAATGTCACTCTGCTGCTCTGTTGCATAACTAACATTTAAATGGATATCTACTGTGTTTGTTTATTTTAATATCTCATTTGGTAATTTTAAGGTGTCACAGTTGGTTGAGACACTGGAGAGGCATCTGGGTAGTCCCTCTGTTTCAACGTCAGTGGTAATCAAAGTTGTCAGTAACTTGATGGACGGTAGCCCTGAGGCACTCTCTGAATCTGCAAACAGGTTCAACTCACATGTCTGTCTTAAAACAAACAAAGAAAAAAAACATATGCACATGCAAATGTGATTTTTTTTCCCGTCTAATTTTTGTGTTGTATTTCTTGGTGACAGGCTGATTCACTTGGTGGACAATCTGGGTGTTAAACTGGCTGTCGCTGGCGGCAGTGGAATTCTGTCAGCCGGTTCCTTAGTTGTCGCTGTGAAGACAGTGAATGGGAGCAACTTCACAACAATCCTTTTTGACGTTTTTAACACTGATAATGTCCAGGTAGTCATCTGCTGATCAAGAAACAGTGGTCCTCACATGAGAGCCTTTTTTTTTAAACATATCAATCTTAGTATCTAAGACATGTAAGGGCTCACCCATACTTAAACCTAAGCCAAACCTACCACTTATTTATTTATTGCGTGTTTTCAGTTCAGTGGCCCAAACAGGACCATGTTGAAAAGCTCAGAATCTGCTTTGGCATCTGTATACTTGCCTGCCTCCCTCACATCTGGTATCAGCCCCGAAGAGCAGAAGCAGGCCAACAGCGTCCAGTTTACTTTCTACGCAAAAAATTCATTCTTTAAGGTGCTTTCTCACTGTCATATCAGAATTTATTTATTTATTTTCTGCTTTGATTTATCTAATTGATTATGACCTATATGAAAGGGGTGAAATTTAAAGTGAATCTCATTCTCCTGTAAATGATCTCTGTATATTTCTTCATTTTTGCAGGATGCATCATTAGATAACAAAACCCTTGTCAGTGCAGTTCTGGGCTCAAGTGTGGCTAATCTGTCAATTAGCAACCTGAGTGAAAACATTCAGTTCACCATCCGAAACATCAACCCAGTACATGTGAGTGTCATGTGCAGCACATTAGTAGTTTTGTATTATTCACTTATGATCATAACATTATATCATGGCAATTATAAACAATATAGGCTCACAAAAAGATAAACTGTAACAACAATTTGTTTTTGGTTTGTAGGAAAACTACACGGCCAAATGTGCATTTTGGGATTTCACTCTGAATAGTGAGTTTACACATTTCAAACAGTGTCTGTGAAGAGCCAGAAAGGCCCATGTGTAAATATTCCTGCACGTGATGTTATTTTTCAGGTGGTGGAGGAGGCTGGAGCTCTGCTGGCTGCTTTGTGGTCAACAGCACTTCTGAACATACAGTCTGCAGCTGCAGCCATCTCACATCCTTTGCAGTACTGCTGGTTAGTGTGAATTTGTGCACCTGTTTTTGTTTCCGTCATTTATAATTTATAACAACTGGTAACGGAAACATGTATGCCACGTCTCCATGCAGGATTTGTCCAGACAGGGACTTCCTGACCAGAAAACCACACAAATTCTTACTTTCATCACCTACATCGGCTGTGGAATCTCTGCTATATTTCTTGCTGTCACATTGCTGACGTATTTTTCTTTTCCGTAAGGATCCATTTTGGTGCACATCAATCATTACTGTTTAGTCTTCTAAATTTCTTAAAGTTCTTTAATAAACTCTGTCTTTGTAGAAAATTGCTAAGGGATATACCAGCCAAGATCTTGGTCCAACTTTGTTTATCCCTGCTCTTCCTGAACTTGGTGTTCTTGCTGGACAGCTGGCTGATGACCCACAACAATACAGGGCTCTGTATTAGTACTGCCTTCTTCCTGCACTACTTCCTGCTGACATCATTTACATGGGCGGGGCTTGAGGCCCTGCATATGTATCTCAGCATTGTGCGAGTTTTCACACCCTACCTAAGCCAGTACATGCTGAAGTTCACCCTGATGGGTTGGGGTAGGAATCTTCAAACTTGTACTTCATGATCAATTATTAATTTTTCACTATATTAATATATGAAATATTTTAATAAATTTCCTTTGATTAACCTTGGTTATTTGCAGGTATTCCACTTGTTATTGTGATTATTGTGATATCCGTGGACAAAGACAACTATGGTGTGATTAATTATGGAAAACACACAGATGGCACTTCAGATAACTTGTGAGTTATATTTTAATTTTTTTTTGTATGTCAAAGCTTTAGATCACTTTTTTTGATCAAACTCACTTTAAGCAGCTTTGGCTCAGTACTGTAGATAGAACAGTTACTAGTGTAAAATATTTTGAATGGTTAATAACATTTTGGAAAGTTCAGTCTGTGTTTTTCCTAAACAGCATTTAAGAGTAAGCAGCATTCCCATGTGACCCACAGTATTGTATCATGTTGGTTAAAGAGCTTTAACCATATTTCTTTAAAAAATACAGTAAAAGGTCTTTATTTAAATACCACATCATATTACACAGTGGCATTATTTAACCAGAATTAAGCCAAAATGTACAAGCACTGTGTGAAAAACTAAGTATACCCTTACTGCTTCCATTAGAATTAAGAGGGTAAACAGTAGTCTGGTTCTGTTAATAAAACATACTGGATTAACTAATCATCAGCAAGTGTTGGCTTTTTGGTGCTCTGAAGCATTCAGGTGTGTTTTAACACAATGCCAAGCAGAAAAGACATCAGCAGTAATCTTAGAGAAGTCAGCCATAACATATTAAATGTTGAAGTTCATTGAAGTACAATTAGAAAAAACCCAAGAAAATACAGCTTATTTGGAAATGTTGCCAGGAGAAAACCTGTTCTCTTCAAAAGAACATGGCAGTATGGCTTATATTTGCAAAGTTACATCTGAACAAACCACAAGAATTCTAGAAAAATTCCATTTGGACAGGTGAGACCACAGTGGAGACGTTTGGACATAATGCACAGCTCTATGTTTGGCAAAAGCCTAAAACAGTTTATCAGCGCAAACACTGCATACCAACAGTCAAGCACAATGATTGAAGGCTGATGATTTAGGCTTGTTTTTAAAACCATAGGACCTATACATACTAGTATTCTAAAGTCAAATATGTGTCCATCAGTCCCACAGCTAAACCTTGAGGAAAATGATCCCAAAAAACAGCAGCAAAGGAAAGAATTAAGGTGCTGTACTGGCCCAGTCAAAGTCCAGTCCTCAACCCCATTGAAATGTTCTGGTGGGATCTTAAGAGTGTAGTGTATAAATTAATCCATGCAAACCTCAATGAACTGAAGCAGCTTTGTAAAGAAGAATAAGCCAAAAAGAAAAGAAAAAATCCATGTTAGTGCTGAAACATTTTTAACCACCCAATGGAGCTTTTTTTTTCAGGCCATCAGCTATTTCCATTTTTCAGCTCCTGAGTATGAAGCTGTGCAATAACCAGTTGAACTAATGTGACCTGGCTTAGACCAAAGTATTTCCCAGGAGCGAGAACTGTGGAAAAATGTCCTAACTTGATTCTCCCAACACTGATCAGAGATTATGATTGAAAAACACTATGCAGCTGCTAGGATTTTCACATTCTGTGAGGCTCTTTATGGCATGGATTATTGATGGTGATGCATACAATGAAACAGAGCCATTATGAATTGTAAAGTCTTTTTTCCAAGTGAGGAGTCAAAATATCCCTGCGGGAAAGGTCTGTTCAGCTAAGTGGATTTCGCCATGCACATCAACAAATTAGATGCTCCACCCACCTTAGCAAAGACCTTAACCTTTGATTAATCACACTGCTTTTGTTGTGTTGCCACAGCATCTAATAATTTCAAGGTAACTTAAATGAAGAGCAAGAAAACAAGTTATCACTGTTTTGAAGCTAAACATGTTCCCTTGGTCATTTCTCCTTTTTGTCTTTTTTCTGTAGCTGCTGGCTGCGTAATAACATAGCCTTCTATGTGGGTGTGGTGGCCTATTTCCTCCTGATCTTTATCCTGTGCTTGCTGGCCTTCAACGTTGTTATGGTGCAGCTTTCACGGATCAAGAAGCAGAACCCTCACAACCAGTCTCCCAAAAGAAGTGCTATGACTGATCTACGCAGTGTCACTGGCCTCGTCATCATCCTCGGCCTCACCTGGGGGTTTGCTCTGTTTGCATGGGGGCCCCTCTACTTACCCTTTGTTTACCTTTTCTCTATATTCAACTCTTTGCAAGGTGAGATATGTATAAACACCTTGAATTTAGGATTGATTTTTTTTTTTTTATCATGCATGGATGTATACTATAAGCTACTTCCTTACTGTTCCTGTGTAGGTTTCTTTGTCTTTGTTTTCCACTGCGCTATAAAGGAGAATGTCCGCAGGCAGTGGAGAACTTACCTTTGCTGCGGAAAACTGCGACTGGCTGAGAACTCAGGTGGGTTTCCTAAATGTCCCTGAAAATTTCTTTAAAGTTATTTATAGTAGGTCAGCCGGTTACAACAGAGTAAACAGTAGGTACTTCAGAACCTTTGGAGTTCGAATTTTGGGCCTAATTTGCACCAAAATAAGAACTCCTTTAAATAATAACTTAACATAATCTAAACAAAGTATGATGTACATATGTATGGATGTAGTATGCCATTCACATCCATCTGTAAGGAGAGCTCAGGTTTAAATCCAAAGCTAAACTTGTTAAATCCACAACAGTGTTAATTATTGCACTACGGAGTATGATTATTTACTGAAAAAGCATTATTATATTTTGCTGTTTATCATAAACCAGCTAATTACAGTTGAATTCCCTCTTTCTGAAATGGCATAAATAACGCCCCTGACTAATGGGTTTAACTTGCCTCTCACCAACTGCTGAACTCTAGAATTGCCATAAAACTAAACTAGTAGAGCACCTTAGCTTTTGTACTTTGTTTGTTTTCTTGTTTTCTGGGAAGGCTTTCAGATTTTGTGAGGATTGACTGCTTTGAAGCCAGAAAATATTAGCTAATTATTAGCTAATGCTTGCTAGCTTGACAAGATTTAATTATAGACTACATCCCACAGACACAGATACCTGCTAATTAGTGCCAATGTACTAATACTAGATCTTAAAAAATATGCTCAAAAAAGTAGCACAACCACTAGGTAGGCCAAGGGCTCCAGTTTTTGTGGTTAGGTGAAGGCTAGCAGACTGCTACTACCTGTATTGACCTGGCACTCAAACAGTCATACATAACTGGGTATATTAAAGTTTGTCACAAAAGAGAAAAAAAAATATCTATTGAAAACAAAATCATTTTTTGTACCCACTTGTAAAGTAAGCTATTTAACCATGTGTCTTACTTTTGAGCCACCCTCAAGTAGCCGTTTGAGGAACTGCAGTTTTTGATACTTCCATGCTAGTTTCAGGTTTTTTTGTTTGTTTGTTTTTTTAAATTGATGGCTAATCTTCGTTGAAAAATACTTTCAAAATGAAAGGTGTCAAGGTCTGCAACAACTATTTGAGGTAGCTACTCTTTGTTAGACTTTCTAGCAAGACAAAGTTTGTGCTCAAGAATTGTTTTCTGCTATCTGTTTATTAATCAGAGTAAAACTAAATAAAGTATTCTCCACAGAAGTAGTAATGAAAAAATACTTCACTAGTAACCAGTTGTATTCTCAGGTTTAGGATGCTGACATTGTCGACATAGAGACAATAGTTAAGAGTCTGATGGCCTTTAGATAAGCATAAATGTGAATGGCTTAAAAGTGTTGCTGGGTTGCTTTGACCTAACAAGAATTATTGGGCAATATGTGACAGGAAAATCAATTCAAGTCAAGTGAAATCTTGACGTGTGACCCTGCCTGTTCAAAAAGCAGACTTGTCAAACAAACATGTCAATTTTAAACCTATTTTTGGTCAAACAATCCTGTATTCTACAGATTGGAGTCGGACATTGACACAAAACAAGAAGAATATCTCTCGCTCCACTGCAACCACCTTGGGTCCAAAGTTCACTTCTCGAAGCTCCTCTGTTGTCAGTTATGGCACCAATAGCAGCGGTATGTGATGCGGTGGCGGATAGTCCTCTTCAAACATTGCATATATGAATACATTCTTTGTAACACATTGTTCTCATTGCCTGCAGGCTCTGTGTTTGCGGACAGCGGAATATCTGACGGCTCCAACAATGATGTCGTCCTCAACGAGATTCACAGGGGAAATCTGTCAGAAGGCAAAACCACCAAGTGACTCTGCCTGAGCTTTCTTTTGTAATTACAGCCAATTCCAAGAGAGGATCTCTGGCAGTTACAAGATGCGAATTGCAGGAGTAGTTTTTCTTAAGAAATCCTTAATGTTACACAAGATGAAGGTTTAATGAAGGACTAAAGAGGATCAGGGACAAGGGAGACTGACGTACCTTTAGAGAAGAAGAGATCAAAAAGTGGAGAATGTTTTCAATTCTACACTAATAGTATAAATAATGGAAGAGTCTTGTTAGCAGAGATGAGGTGTTTTTATAAATGAAAACATGATTTGTTTTATTGTTACAGCTATGACTCAGTGTTAGTGCATACTTTCATTGCAAAGCTACTACTGAAACTAAAACATTATATGCTGAAGATTGAACTGCATTTACTTGGTAGCCCAGAATAGATGTTGTCAGCATTGTATAGAATATTATCTGGCTATTTCTATGAGGCTATATTCATTTCTTGAACAGACAAATGAAGGAATTTCCAGTCTTAACTCTACATTTCAGTGCCTTTGCCAAATTCAAAGTTTATTCTGGCACTGTCAAATGGCACTTTGGGATGGATTAGCTACCTACAGAGACAAGGTCGATTGAGGCAAAATGTGCACATGCCAAACTCAGCTGCTTGATCATATTTGATAAAAGATGATATCTGTAAGATTATTTAAGGGTACAGTTCTGTGTTAAATGTTGTATTATTCACTACATTATAGAGTTTTTTATTCGGTTCAGACATGCTTTTTATGGGGAAAAAAACATGAAATACTGTCATGTGGCGAACTAAAGCGCAATCAAAATATGGGATTTATGTCCTGTCCTTTTTAACGAGGACAAATTTTGCTAAGTGTCCTTGCAAGGCCATTTGCATGCCATGAAAGACAAAATTTAAAAAAACTAACTTTAACTCGTCATCTGCCCAGCTGCTCTCTCGTTTTTTGCATCAGACTTTCACATCTACTCCACATCTTTAATCAAAACCTTTCAACAGGAGGGGGGAAAAAAACCTGCAATTATGATCCCAGCAGACAACCCTCTCATCACTGTGTTGAGTAACCTTCAGCGCCAGTTCAATCGCAGCCTGTCAAGGTCGGCCTCGGAGGTCAGCAGCAGTTAGCTCTTAAAAGTTTTACATGAGTTCCAACTTCAGAACAGGGCAACCTCCAATGTTAAGCCCACGAGTGAGAAATGCTGGGAGAAAAATGAAGAGCTGGAGGCACAGATGTTACAGTCATGAGCATGAATACCATCAATTAAATTTAATCCTGAATGCCCAATGCCATCCAATCCTAATTCTGCTTGAAATCATAATCACTGTTTTTGTTTGTTTTTTGTTGTTGTTTTTTTTACACAAATGTTTTGTTTACCAGCTTGCAATCTTCTTCAAAATGCCTTCAAGTTACAGTAGAGTCATTTTTAGTCCACTCAAAATTGTAAGGGCATGTATTGATACAATTTGAACGGTCTTTATTTGTGGTGTTGACAGTCATGTTATGCAGTGCCTTTATACCTTATCACCTTTGTTTTACCTGTTTATGTCTTAATTTTTTGACTTTGTGACCCCACTGTGGTCTTCCAGATCCTTGATGCCATACCTTTTGTCTCTGTTTAACCCCCACATGCAAATCATACCCTCTACTAGTTGTGGTATGTCCCATCCCGCCCTCTCATACTCTGTACTCTGTAAAATACACTGTAAAATGCAATACCTTTTCAGTGGTTCAGGGTCACCTTACCTTCCCAGACCCACTCTTTGGGCTAGTAAGTCCATCATATACCGGAATTCCTAATAAACACACCATCACTGCAAAATGTGACAAACAGAACTCATTACTTAGACACCATGTTCCAGAAAGAAGCAATGTGATTACAAGTTCTACAAGTTATTGTTTGTTTGTTTGCTGTCACCTTGGATTGCCAAGTCAGGTTTGATGTGACTTCTCTGACACCCTGAGCGGAAAACGCCAAACGGGAGCTCAGGAGTTAATGCTTCCTGCTTCATATGGAATGCAGCAAAAAAAGGCTGTCACGCTAGCTGCCATACTTCATTGCCGAACAACATGTATATATGTATTTGTGCACACATAACTCAGAAAATAAATGAAACAGTTTATATTTAGATATTTTCTGTATTAATGGCATTTGTAATTGCTCATGGTAACGTAGTCATGATACCATTTGGGTACTTGTAAGATTTGTTTTATGGCGCAAAGCTATCTTATTATCTTAGTTTCAATAATTATTCACATATTGTGGTGTAAAGCATTTTTTAGTAATCCTTAAACTTAAAAAAAACCAAACAAACACACACACACACACACACACACACACACACGCACACGCACACGCACACACACACACACACACACACACACACACACACACAAAACAAGCTTAAATTAAACGGCATCAGAGAAGTAGACACTTGCCTAAAGCATTTGACATAACAGTTATTTCACCTTTATTAATAAATGGTACCATGTGTCAGTGCTGTGTATTTAGAATGAGCTGTAATCATTTATTTTATTAAGAGTAACAGAAGGACGTGAACAAGTAGCGTTTATGATGACAACACGTCAACTGTTTAAAAGCATACATGTTCTGAAGCAGGTTTCCCTGGTAACAAAACACATTATTACTACTACATTATCCTCCACAACTAGGTCTGGGTCAAAGGTGCTGTTACATCTACAGTTGGCATCACTATAATTAATCATGACTGATCATTGTGACAGGCAGGATACAGTGTCATAGATGAGACGCATTTGTCCACCTCTCTATTTACACATGAATATGTTATCTAAGTTCAGCTCTTTTTGCAATAAACTGATAATCAATGAATCAACACAGTTCTAATGTGACAATTACAAAGTTGATTCAAATGTACAAAGTTTTGTTTTTTCTTAGAATATTTTTTAAGTTAATTATGATTCTCATAACCACTCTGAAACCAAACTAATGCTTTCTTAAGTCCAAAACTAATTAGCTTTCTAGTTAGAAAGTAATACATTTTCACCTGGGGTCCCAGTGGCAGCAACAAGAGGTAGTTCGTATGTCACTCTCACCAGTTAATGAAAGGAGCACATTAAACAGCTGTCTCAAATGCACCAAAGGGTGCAGTGCTAGTACATGTTCCATTCCGAATATCAGAACTTCTTACCCCAGTCTCCAAGTGTGATCCAGGCACAGGGAGAAACTCATTTTGACTCTTCTGTTTACTACACAAAACTCAAAACTGAGTAAAATCTCATAACAACTGATGGCACATCAAGTTACCTGTCAGTCTCTTGCTCTGTTTAACCAATAATTGTAAATAATACTTTACAATTATTGGTCCAACACAGAACCAAGGTCTCAGAAGTTGCTGACTCGTTGTAGCTGCCTTACTGCAAACTGTACCCCACCCCAAAGGTCATGGTCTAGATTACATCAAGTGTATAACAGTGTATAAAATTTTCACTACTAGAAGTCCTTAGATTGCATTACTTGCAGTCTGCGGGTTTCAGTTTCTTACCCCTCCCAATTCAAGTACACAAACCTAGCTACACTGGCTGTTAAGTTTTAGTCAGCTAAGACAGATGAAACATGTTACATTTAGACTGTGACTGGCTGTAAACTGTAAAGAATACATTTTGCACATACTGTATTTTAACATATTTGAATAATATCAGCACCTTGCGATTAATCCGAAAATGAAAAATGGTTAAGACCAATTCGCGGTCATTTAAATATTTTGCACTATTTTATACTTTTACCCCGGAGTCAGCTCAAAAACTGTAGCCACCTTACATCTATAGGGAGTGTGCTTAATTAGCAAAGTGACTCCTGACCAGATCGACCCCAGAGTTTTACCCGATTGTGTAGGCTGTCAGTCCACTGTTTACCTCAATGCTGGGTGAGAAGCATCCAACTTTATTTACTCTGGAAGAGGCTGAAAACTTTTGTGGAAGGAGTCAATGAGTCAGTGAAGCTCACTTCCAGTAGATTACAGCGATAAGGCAGTGACTTGTTGAGGCTATGGAAAACTGTGCGCCGTTAGCCTCTGTTAACTGCTGTTAGCCAGTGTTAGTGTAGTGAATCTAGCATTGGACTCTCCGATTCTTAATGAATAAACTGTCATACAATATGAGAATGTAATCATGCCATCGTGATTTTTAGGACACTCAAACATAACATCGGCTGGCATAATGTTAGCTTATAACGAGGTCTTGTTGTTGTTTAGCTGTCTTTTGTCAGTTGTCTGGAGATGGGAGGGTTGCATGTCTAATCTGTTGACAAAAAGAATATTGGGAATAAATAAGTATATTTATGCATATTTTCATGTGCCAGAGCCCTGACTTCAGTTCAGGAGATGTACTTGACATGAGAAGGAAGAGGATAATATGATGCTGGTGGCGTTGTCTCTTTCCTTTGCATTTGCGCTACTTTGGTGAAAGGGATCCCTTCTCAGATGATGAAACATATGTGTGAACGTTCATATCTTGAGTCTGAAGGTGCAGGCATGAATTTCAAATTTCCCTCCATGACATCCACAAGCTCTCTTCTCCTCTGCATACGTGGCCAGTCGGAAGGGGGATGTCCTTCCCTGCTACTGTTTTCAGACCGAGTGGGGGAACATAGCGGCTTCTAAAAACCACAAATCTGCTCTCATGTATTTTTAATGGATTAAATCTAAATTCATGAAAATTCATCAGTTTGCAGGAAGATTTAATTACACATACTGTTCTGTGTATATTTATGGTACAGTTTCCTTTCTTTCTATTAAATAACATCAAAAAATATTTTACTCTCCCTTAAAGATATGCATTTTACAAAATTCTGATCAAAAAGAAAAAAAAATAATAAACTGAAGTGACTTTGATATGAAAATGTTTTCAGTGTTAAACATATTAGCACACAGGCCTGAGACCTCAGACTCAAAGAATGTATGTAAGTGTAAATTGGGGTAAAGTGGCCCTTTTTAAATTGAGCCAGTATAACTGTTTATTCATTTTAACCCTCAAAATGATTAAAAAATGTATAATAGCTGTTCCCATAAATGTCATGTCACAGTGCATGTCCACACTTGCCCACTCATTTTCTGTCAGCAGCAAGTCCATCTACACTCCTTTGGTCTGATTTTCTTCTTTTAAATTGCTTTTGTTTTAGCACTTCTTTTATGATTTTCATTCTGTAAATAGATGAACGTGGTCAGTAAGTATTCTCAGTTTGCTTCATGTTGAGTCCTTAAACGTATTCACAAGAGGTCGACGAACATTTGGAGAGCATTGTTGCTCCAATGTTTGCTAATTTATGACTGCACTTGGAGGATGTTCAGCCTGGCTTTCATTGTTTTGCAATCTGTAGTGTTTCATTTGTATTACTCCACGAAAGTACACATTATCTGCATGCCTTAGCTGGGCATGGATTGTGATAGTAATTCTTGTTTTGTTTCACATTTTAGTTGCTTTAGAAGTACCAAAAGCTCAAAGACAACACGTACTGGATGTTTGTTTCTGGACTACTTTGCACGTCATTTCTAAAGAACACAAGTTTCCGATGTGAAATGTTTTTGTCCAGTGTAAAAAGTAAATAATGCTCTCTACGTGTCTAATCCCAGAATTTATGTTAATGATAATTAGTTTTTACAAACGCTTTTATCTGAAGCCACTTTGCTGGAATCTTGTTTTATACAGGAGATTTAGCTTTGGTTTATATCGCTGCCAACCAGCTGTATGTTTGATCAAGGGACACAAACAGTTTAATGTCCCCCTACCAGAGCTTTGAACCTACCCTGTGTCCTTTTGGCCCAGCCCTCAAACATCCCACTCTGCTGAGCATTGCCCACTGTTGGTAATCCGTGTGTAAGCGTTGTGCTCTTCTGGCCTCCTGTATGTGATTAATCATTTTTATGAAGGAGTAAAACAAAGACAACTTAAAACACCTTAGCATGTTCATTATCCTGCACTCAGCTAATGCACAGTGTCACCCTGCGCTTGTGACGCATGAATGGTAATCTGGTAGAAAGCCAAATGAGAAAACCCCTGGACTGGCTCTATTCTTTGCATGGCAGATCTCTCTGCATGTGGATCGAATCAGAATTATCCACTAATTGACTATTTACAGGGCCCCAGAAAACCCCTAATGGACTTGATATTAAATCCCCCTTAGATATTTAAAGTGTCTTTTTGGAGGGGCTTGCCGAAAAACCAAGCCTTTTCTTTTTTACAAGAGGGCCAAGTTAAGCCCATCAGTGTGTTGAACGGGCCAGCCAAGCCCAGGCGGCTGTTAGATGGGATTATGGGACGACAGTAGAGAAGGGCAGTGCGACGTAGGGGAGAGGGGAACGGATCTCCCCTCAATGACTTCCAGATGGACTGCAAGTCCCAGCTTCTCTCACTGGAGATACATACTCAGCTTAGTTAACTTCTGCTCCATAAGGGGCTTAAACATGGCTTCTTTATAATGAGATTGACTAAGGTTTTATGTGGAAACAGATAGCATAAATTTCAATATGCCTGTCCTGCCCTGAAATGCACTATTAAAGCTTCTACTAAAAAACTTGGACTATTAACTGAAGTCACTGATCTTTGGTATGACCCTCCATTGCTTTGTTGTTTTTGTTAAAGGGTTTTTAGACTTAGATACAGTATTTTACTATTACTTCTGCCCTCACATCAATGTTATAGAACCTCAAGTCAGTCAAGGACAAGAATGGCAATTGTTTTATATAACGTCCTTCAATGGGAAAAACAGCATGAGTGAACATAATACACCCAGAAATGATATTTCACACATGCTTAGTAGTAGAATATGCAAATAATGGATAGATGAATAAGTGTCAATTAAAACATGGAGTAAAAAAGTATCTGAAAATCTGAAGCTGTGCTGCATTCAAACCGAAACATTGCAAACTGACAACAAAAGCAAAGAGCATACATAATCTATGGTTCTCTAGTCACAATTAGTAAAAACACTGGTATGGCCCTTTAAGGAAATTGGATATGGGATACCCTAGCTGAATGAAACTTTGCTCTGACAACGAAAGGAATGTCGGATTACTATTATCAGACAACTTACGGCTCAACGTTTCAAGATAGCTGGCTGATGATTTGTTGATTGGAGTGTGAGCGCTCTATGATGAGAACATCCTTCATCCTTCAACTACATCAACAGCTGAGAAAGAGATCGAGAAAGAGGTGCTGACAAGAACCAGAACCTGGCCATCAGCATAACTCATGATCTAATGAGAGCTGTATGTGAGGCAAAGCAGTGCCCTCTATGCTGATACACGCATCCTGCTGTCTCTACATTCCTTTCAACAGATTGAGTTTTGATTGCAGGCCACTTTGACATTTACTGATTATTACCCAAGTGGACACTTGTACTATAAGTACATATTTTGGTTTCGATTAGACAACACCGCATGTGTTAAGTAGTGGTCTTTATGTTTTATAAATCAGTGGCATTCAGTGTCAAACCAGTGAGAATTTTCTGGCCCAAAAGGTATGAAAACACTTTTGAGGTTCTTAAAACTAAATCAAGATGAAACTATTTTGCCATCAAAAGCCTTTTAGCAATATCTTACAAGCTTGTGTATGGAGGAGGGTTTCATTTAAACACCAAGCTTGACATGTTACTATGTCCATGAAAATTACAAGCAGCCATAGACTATAGTGCACATTGTGAAAGGATTTTTTTTGCAACATCAAAATCTCAAAATTGCAACCCAGCTTATCGAACTACTTTGATTTAATGCCACTTTAAAAATCTGGAAGAGATTTTGAACAGAATGATTTGTAGAGGATTTGATGTTGAGGTATTTAAAATTTTTCAAATGTTGACTAGTTTTCTTTGAGCTCTGCATGTTTGCATGTGAGGAATAAAAAAGCTGATAAAATTGGAATAAAAATCGTCATGACATTCTGCATCAGTCAAACCACAATCCTACTGCGAGACAACAATGTCCACATGGAAGAATACAACACAATGAATTATGTATAACGCCAGCATTTTTCAGATGGCCTTTCTGTAATATTTGCTCAGTGAAATTTTGATTGAAGTTGGGTTAAATTTAGCTCACGGTCATGGACCGTAAACTTTCGTTAAGGTATGTTAGGCAGGGTTAGGTTAAAGGAATGCTATTTATGGGACTTAGCGTTATTTATCATCAGCTTTTAATAGCTTTAAATATAAATTATGAACTCTGGAATTATTCTATATGAACATATTTCTTCATAATGTAATAAAGAAATTATAATTGCTAAAATTTGGAACTGAGATTTATGTTGTTTAGTAGTCTTTAATTAATTATGTCAGACAGTTAGATTCATGAAAATGTTTATTTATCACATGTGCAAAAAGGTCCAGATATTCAAAAACGTTATACTGAATTTACATGAAATAAAAGGACAATGTACAAATGTATAACCTATATCATATTGTACAAATAAGCTTTTCTTGGCAATACAAGTTCCAATTTTTACTGAATGCAGTTCTACTGAGGGCGTTCTCTTTTGGCTTCCTTGTCCGCTCAGGCTGTTTTATGTTGCGCAGGGATTTTTTTCCTAGTAAGTAATCTGGGAGTCGGACTGGTGAGGCGCTGTCTTCTCTAGTACTCATGCTGGCTTAACGACAGCTCTTTAAGCTCCCATCTGGTTCCTCATGAGCATTGTTTGCTGTTCAGTGTGATTTCGAGTCATCACTTCGGAGCCAAACGTTGATGACCCACCACAGTAGTGTGGCTGAATCTTGTACTCACAACATTTTTTCTTAAGTGCTAGTATCACACAACGAACATACCTGTAGAAACTTACATATTAACAATTGCCATCGTAGTAGATTGTGGTACACCTTTCACTTCATTTAATACCTCTTTATGCATGTACAACAACATGGGGAAAGACTGTCTTGCTAGCTTTCTAATGCCAGTGCACATGATTTTTATGGCGTGTGCACAGCGAACTTAGATTTATTCTCCTTATGTTTTGATCAGTCTTATTTTACACTGGATTTAATGCATTCTTAGTCCGTACATAAAAATGTAACAACTCTATTCTTGGCACATGTGTGATAGCTTTTCAGCATCAACC
>VVHJ01001240.1:0-16760 GCA_015107715.1 Tylochromis polylepis
AGCCCCTGGGGCTTTCCACAGAATGCTCATTGGATTATCCAGCCCAGTTTGAAACATGTTGACTCCAGTGCTAACATTTAAGAGCTAAACCACAGAAATGTTCAATTTTCCTAAATAATTCACACAGTTCATAACGGTTCATAGCTGAACTTCCTGGGTGGCTGTGGCTCAGGAGGTAGAGCAGGTCATGTACTAATCAGAAGATTGGTTGATTCCTGGCTCCACTAGTGTGTTTGACAAAGTTTTCTCGAACACGATACTGAAACCCGACTTGCTCAAAAACAAACAATAGAATTTTTAAATCATGTTTAACAGCCTGCCAATGTGAGGAAGCCATTATAGGCAGTTTGTGGTCTTGCTTGCGTATGCCAATTAATGCCCAAACCACAGCGTTTTGGACCAGTTTCCTTCCACCAAGCAGTGACAGACTGACACCTGAATAGAGAACAACATAAGATAAGATAAATTTAGTTGGGACATTACTGTTACTGCACGCAAAACACGAAAACAACCAAGCTCGGTATAATAAAGACAATATCAAAAACAAAATGGCTTAGGAAGGTAAATAAATACACAAAAGAAGGAGTACAGTTAAATAGAAAATAGTAAAAGCGAGAAGCTCAGTGGATCAAAACGTAAATATAATACAGTAAGGAGCTCAGTCAGTAAAATCTAACAAATGTGTGGCTTCATTCACAGTCACAATAAGACTGTTGAAGTTTGAACATGGTTTAGGACACAGCAGGTGGCTGTTTGAAAAACAAACTTAGGCGTGGGTACACATTTGCATTAGCGTAAGTAGGACAATGAAAGCAGGAAATACCCACTGAACTGGTATTTCTCATTTTATATCTTCAGCAAATGAGAATGATTTATACTTCATGGACGGACCCTCATCTGTAAACAAATCTCTAATAATGCAGTTCATTAATGTTTCCATTGAAGCTAAATGTTGTTGAATGCAAGTTGAATGTAATATGGAAGGATCAAGATTAAACAAATGCATTATTAGGATCGCATGCTCTATGTTGGGTTGTATGTTTTATGTTGTGTTTTTAAGATCTGTCTGACTTTTGCAGTATTTTTAAGTTAGCTCTGTTTTCTTACTGATATACTGAGTTTGATTTTATCATCTGGTGTGTAGTCTTTTCATTTTATTGATTCCGGTATCAAATTTTTCATAATATTTTGCAAGAGAGCTGATTTAATTGATCCTGTGCGACCTCTTACACAGGTCACTTTAGACTGTGTAATTACCAAAGCTCTCTCTTGCCTTAGGCACCAGATCCAGCTTCTAAACTGATGTGTTTGGAGGCTGATCCTGAACTTCAAGAGGTACGTTTGTGTCACGTTTAAGAAGCCACTTGGCCTCATATCTAACAAAATGCATGTTTATCTGTGGCTGGGCAGCATAAAGTGTTTCCAGCTTTGTGGGGCTGTATTTGCAGACACAACATTTAAAACGCTTCATAAAACAGTTTTAATCTTAATATGAGTTCACGATATCTTCACCTTGACCTACTTTCAGCAGGTATATATTGGGACAAATGTAACAGTACAGTTGTGTTTTGGTGATTGGCAATAATCATCAAAAACAAATAAGAAAGCCTCTCCTTCATAGCTCTCAAAGTTTCTATTACACATCTCATGCTTTTGAGAATACCTCCCTGCAGTGTGTTATCCACACAATAACCTGCTGTTGGTAATTAGTTAAACTAAAAAGTAAAACTCCTGAGAGTCTGAGATACCTTACCTTTAAACACAAACTGCCTCAACTCACATGTTTAATTTGGCATGTTTCTTTGCTCTTTTACTCTATGTTTGAGGTGACAGACTAACCACATCCTCCTCATGGACATTTCTTCTTTGACTGTTTCCCTATAAACACTCTTAAATACCAAATGATATTTTTGATTGTAAAGCTAAAAAAAAGTAAACCACAACTGGACATTTCAACAATAAAATCCACTCTTAAAACTATAATAACGAAACTACAATAACTCTGAATACCAGACAGATTATAAAGTCCTTATTACATGTGTTTGTTTAAGACTGGAATGTGTACATGATGTGAAATATTGCGTTTGTACTGTCGTACTCTGAACTTCTTGACTCTTGACGTCTGTGGGAAGTACCACACATATGATTATAATTTACAGATTAAAACTAACACTGAATCTAATAAAAACAAAATATTTTCAAACAATATAAACATCACTACAAAGAATATAAACTTTCTCTGGAAAATATCTGAAATGAAAGTGCAAAGAATACAAAAATTAAACAAGAGAAAAACGAATGAAAAAAATACAAAAAGGCTAGAGTAAATTTTTTTATTTCATTTTTTTCCACCAGGGTCTTATTAAACATTCACACCAGTGCCTGAGAGTGGTTAACAAATTTCATAAAGCTGAAAAAGACTAAAAGATATTTTTTATATTCTTATATGTATTTATATATTTTTTTTAGTTCATTTTGTTTCAGGTAGTTTCCATTTTTTCCTTAAGTCTAATTTTTTTTTCAGTTAACTAAAATATTTCTTCTACTCTTATTTCTATTTTTAGCTTTAGTTATCTGTATTATACTACCTGGCAGTCAGTTTATATCTTCCTGATTACTGCATCTGATTGTACAGGTGGTTCCAGTTAGTCGCATAGGTTTTTCCTAATAGCCTTTGTGATATAGTTCTCCTTCGCTGGTTCTTTCAGTGTGTTCAGAAGCCTGTCCAGCCAGTTGACAGCGCTGAAAGCAAGGAGGGCACGGACATCAAGGAGCAGAAGCTGCAGGACCAGGCTCAGAGGACACTTGTCCAGATACCTGATGCTTGTCCAAGTGCTCGCAGAGCCAAGCGCATGAAGTGTGAGGTGAGAGCCACAAAGCCTGACTAAAACTGCCTTGAAACCAGCAGTACAAGCTTCACTATTCAACAGTTATTTGAAGATTCACGTAGTTCGAAGTTTCAGTTCTCCCTTTGTCTGTAGGCTGTCTGTGTGAAGACTGAACCAGGTGAGCCCGGTGATAGCAAGCCAAACCTGAGGCGGAGGATGGGGTCTTTTGTTGTCAAGACAGAACCAGGTCAGACCCACATCCCAGAGCGAAGAAACAGCTACTCTGTTGATATTCACAGCATTAATACAAACACTTCAGTACGCTTTGTTTGGAGTCGTTAAGCATTAATAAACATTTATGAATGTTTGTAACAAGAGTCTAAAGTAGCGATAAGCAGAAATGAGTGGTAATTAAACATATATATTCACTAGTTACAAATCCTCCTTTAACCAAGAAAATCATGTTTTTATATAACTTAAAATGACCAAATATGGAGTCCATGTATGTTTTTTAAATTTCCTGTAAAGGATAAACCTCTTCTTGGTCTTAGTAACATTTCTTGTGACCTTGCAGAGAAAGAGATTCCAATTCTGGTGAAACAGGAACCAGTTGAAACCAAGGAACTAATAATTGAAGTTCCCAAGTCACGGTACAAGAAATTCATGCCTCCAGTTCCTCCGAGTCCAGTAAGTAGAGACCAAAAAAGTCTGTTTAGTTTAATGCAACATGCTGGGAAACTTGTTTCCTTTGTCCATTAAATATGTATCATCTTTAGAGGAGCACAAATAACACATAACAAAAAAATGTGACATTTTAATGCTGAATGTAATTACATAAACTAAAAGATAAAATAGCACAAAAAGGAAGGCAGAAGGAATGTAAGAAGAGAAAAAATGAGCAGAAATAAAGGTTTAAAATATCATGCCAAGCAAAACACCTGCATAACTAAAAATTTCAAACTGACAGCATTTCAAAGTATATTTTTTTACATGCATGTTGAAATTCTTCATTTTTGTAATAAATATAATGAGTACTGGACGATTTTCAGTCTGTGTAAAAAATGTTTTTCATTTCTATGTGTTTATTTTCGCCTCACTGCAAACTGCTCCTGTTGTTATTGCCCAGGTGGATCTGGTTGTGTGTCTGGTGTGTGGCAGTGGGGGAGATGAAGACCGCCTGTTGCTGTGTGACGGGTGTGACGACAGCTACCACACCTTCTGTTTGATCCCTCCTCTGCATGACGTTCCCAAAGGAGACTGGAGGTGCCCCAAGTGTCTGGCTCAGGTGAGATTAAACAGCAGAGTCTGGTAACATTTTATAATTACTATCGTTAATACATAGAAAAATGAGCTAAATAGTTTTTCACTGTTAGCAAATATTGAAAAAAATACTAAATAATATTAATTATTACTTCATCATTCTCGGTAAACCATGTATAACATTATCTTGATAGTTGTTAAGGTGGAATGAATGTTTATAAAGCTTCTAAATAGTGCATAAATACTGTGTAGGCCATCTATAAACATTATTGTTTACTTTTGTTTATTGTGATTGTTTTTTTTAAAGCTGTTGCTAGGTTTTATAGTGTTTGTTTTTAAAAGAACGTATAAGCAGGTATGGTATCAGTGACGTAAAGACTGTGAACCTGTAGTTTACTTTCACTTTTGCTATCTGTTTGTTTGGCTTAGAAAAAAAATACTGGGTTGGGTTACAGTACAACAAGTAAGAAGTAAGATCAGTGTCACTAGTTCGGCAACAAGTGTGTTAGCACTAAATACAAGAATCTCTCATCACTAAAGAAAATGTGTTACAAAACTACACTAATACTGTAACTACAATTTAAAGTTTCTTAGGTATGGTTATCTTAAACTGTTACTCAAAGTCTGTATAGATTAACACTAACATTAAAAGGGAACTAAAATACGTAGTTCCACATCTGTATTTTGTTCTGGGCTTTTACTGGTATGTTTAGCAGGATTAACAGCTCAAAAAGAGCTGTATAACTACTCCTAGTTTAGGCGATGTGAGGAGTGAGTGGACTCAAACCGCTTCCATGGCCAAATCACAAAAAGAACACGACTCCCAGGGTCGGTTTTAAAGGTTCTCCTTCCAGGAGCCGGCTCTAATGACTGGCAGATTTTGCCACCTACAAAACCCAGAATAATTTGATTTCACTTCTCTTTGTCACTCTTTACTTTAATATGAACCTTTTAAATACACCCATGCATGTTTAATGCCAAATTAGAACCAAAATATGGTGGAACTGAACAATCTTCTGGACGGCTGTTTTCAGACATGTGTAAATACTGTGATATTGGCTCAAAGCTTAGAGAAGGAGTGTTACACCAGGATTGTGAAATTGTGCTAGTCACCCTGAAGGAGGCAAGTTTCTGTATAAAATTGGATGCCCACATACAGAGGTCATCCTCTAATTGCTGAAATTAAAGCCTTGAATATACAGTATGACTGCCAAGGAGTCACTCCTGTTATACATTCACCACTTGGGGCACACATGTAGTTGTTGCATTGTATTGTAAAGTCTCACAGACAGCTTTGAACCTTCAGAACAAAACAAAACAAAATCTGGTAGTCATGCAAATTGCCTTGTGTACACTCACGCTCACTATCTGATGACAAAATTTGTGTCACTCAGACCCAAGTGGACCATAACAGACTCACAGATGTTTAAATACAATCAAGACTTTACTTAGAGCCAAGCAGACCTGGAAATTAGAACACGTGGCATTACATAAGCAGCTTGTGATGACAAATCATTCTTTTAGATCATAGTTTTTTCACTTCAGCAAAAATATTCATTCTTGTTCACCAACTTCCAGTAGACAGTATGTCAGTCATGAGAAAGGTACAGGGCTGCTGTTCATTCTTGATCCTGAGATAATCTGAGGGACTCTTTCCTAGAAAAAAAAAATTATTTGTGAACTTCATACCTCTAGGAGGCAGGGCTGGCGTTTACCACAGGCCACCAGAGGGGTGCCAAAGAAAGAGAAAAAATATTTTCTAATTGTTTGTGATCTAATTTTGAAACACTGCTCACACCATTAAGCATCTGAAACCCAGAGGAGACTTCAGGCAGGACGCTCTGCTGGGGGCTGACTCATATAACCTGCTGCTTCACTGAGCCAGAGTATATAAATGGTGTTTAGTTTGAGTTTTAGATATATAACAGTACAAAGTGAGTGAGTTTCAGTGATAACGTAAAGGTGAAAATACCTCTAAATTGCAGTTACTCCAATGTTTTGTTGCCTTTGAAGTTAATGGCTGTTTAAATCTAGCCTAGATGATTCATGGTCACATTATCTCTCCAGGTGTAAACCATAAGTGTACTGTGAAGTTTGTCAAAATGTCAGAGTAAGGGGAAAATTAAAATCATAAAACACCCAATGAGAAGCACCCAACCAACGCACCCAATGAAAGCCATTTCCCAACTGGAAATGGCTTTCAAGGTGCGTTGGTCTAAGGTTGGAGAGCTATCTCCTCAGTTGTTGGCATTATAAGTCTGTAACCTGAGTCTCACCCTTGAATCCCTTTACCATTGAGCGAAATATCAAATCTGAAACCAAGTGGGGATGCTTCCACCTGTGCCCCATTGCTCATCTGCAACTTTCACTTTCCTCTCCTGTTGCTGAAATTTCTGAGTCTTTGAAGCTGCCAGTTTGGCTCTCTAGACTACGGACTGTAGTAGACAGAGGCTTCTATGTTCAGGCTCCAACACTATTGATCTGTCTTCTGAACGACAGCCAAAACATGTAAACTCTGGGAAAATGTAGGGCTTTTGATTTCACCTAAACATTTAATTTCTGTTTTTACCCCATGAGAAATGTTAGATACAACGTCTGAACAGCATTATTTGGACATTGTTTAATCACAATCATTATTTAAATTAATAGTCACCAGAACAAAAAGTGATTATATCTGGTTTGGTGCCAAGGGCTATTATAGGGGACCCTGTGTCATTGAAGTGATTAGTTGTTTTTGGGCAGACATGGAGCTTGCTTGATTGGTCATGGGAAAAAAATGCTTTAAAAGGTTTGCTCACTTCTCCAAGATCACATTTTTTTTCTCTTGGAAGTTCATCCATTCTCCCACAGATTTAAGTTCAGGATTCTCAGATTTTTACCTATATGTTTTTAATAATGTAGCTATAGCATAGGTTTTTGGCATCATAATTCCATAAATAATTGTGTATAAATTAAAAAACACACACACAAAAAGACTTTGTTTGTTTTTTTATACGTCCTCTATAAGCTTATATAAGCTACACAAAAACAATCACATTAAACTAACCGTGTCAATATCTTTGAAAGCCTTTTTTAATTCACCCACAGGAATGCAACAAACCTCATGAGGCGTTCGGGTTTGAACAGGCATACAGAGACTATTCCCTGCGTGCATTTGGCCAAATGGCAGATGCCTTCAAATCTGATTACTTCAACATGCCAGTTCATGTAAGTAGATAAGGTCCAAACACAAACATACTGCTCTATATCAGTCTGAGTATTTTACATTCAATTACCTCTAACTTCTGTGTTACAGATGGTGCCCACAGAGCTGGTAGAGAAAGAGTTTTGGCGTTTGGTTGGAGCTATCGATGAGGATGTTACTGTAGAGTATGGAGCAGATATCGCCTCAAAGGAGTTTGGGAGTGGATTCCCTATTCCAAATGGAAAATTTAAGGTTTCTCCAGCAGATGAGGTAAATGTCTAAATAAGCCATGTAAAACCTTGTGTATATCTGTGGAATCATGTTTTGTAAATTAAGAGGTACAAGCATTGCACTGTAATTCCTGCTATTGACCTGAGTATGCCGTTTCCTGTGCAGAAATACCTTAAATGTGGCTGGAACCTCAACAACCTGGCGATGATGAACCCGTCTGTACTGACTCATGTAACAGCTGACATCTGTGGGATGACGCTGCCGTGGCTATATGTTGGCATGTGCTTCTCCTCTTTCTGCTGGCACATTGAGGATCACTGGAGCTACTCGATCAATTACCTGCACTGGTATACTAAAAAAGTCTCTTGTATAGGTTTATTATTGCTTGAGCTCCTAAAATCAAATACATTTTATTTGCACCTCACTTTAGGCCAGTAGGAGTGAAGTCTTGTTTATTTTATTCACTTCAAGGGGGGAACCCAAAACCTGGTATGGTGCTCCAGGTTTCGCTGCCGAACAGCTGGAGGACGTGATGAAGAAACTGGCCCCAGAGCTTTTTGAGTCTCAACCTGACCTGCTCCACCAGCTGGTCACCATCATGAACCCCAACACCCTGATGGACTACGGAGTCCCAGTTCGTAGTCTTTTTCATATCCTGTGTAGTCTATATCTGTATATGTAGTATTTTGTTATGTTGGTTGAATTTGTCAGTGTCTGTTATGAAGTGGTTATACAGATAAAACAGATATAGAAAAATTCTTACTGGATCTTCTCTGCTCTTCACTCTGTTTCAGATTTACAGAACAAACCAGTGTGCTGGTGAGTTTGTCATCACATTTCCTAGAGCTTATCACAGTGGCTTCAATCAGGGCTTCAACTTCGCTGAGGCGGTCAACTTCTGCACAGTGGACTGGGTATTTAATCCCTTTATTTTCACTGTTCTAAACAACATCTCTTTTTTTGGGGTAAAAGTATTAAAAACTCTTTTTCCAGTATAATTTTATGTGAAAGTAGCAGATGTGAATGAATAAAAAGGTCATTTTTTTATTTTTAATATGAAAACTTTTCAGTGATAAGAGTACAAAAAAATGCCAGCCTATTTTAGTGGTACTGCTGTACAGCTTGATTTATAGTCCTGCATAAAATCTACACTTGACCTGATCTCCAGCTTCCCAGAAAAGTAACTACGCATCACAGCAACACACATTTTTAATCACTGTTATAACAACTGCTTTATGTCCTATAAAAACAGAGGTCATGTTAACTGAATATCTGAAAGCTGCCCATCCCTTTAACAGGTTAAAACACTGATGGTAAAACTGTAAAATGGTACTGGGAGCACTGGTCTGTTTCAAAATTCAAACAAATGCCGTAGAATCCTTCATCATGGTCTTCGAGGGCACCTGTTATCAGTACAGGATCATAGGTGCAGAAGGACCACGTATTGTGGGATTTCCTCTCAGTGAAGTGAATTCTTGCAGAATTAGGGAGTATCTAGACTATCTAGAAAGCTATGTGGCATGATGGCATGCAGGAGAAAGAAAGACAACCGCAAGAGAGAATGAAGCACCAGCAACAGCTGTAGAGTCCAGGAACACCAGTGCAATGTGCAGAGAAGACTTTTGGTAGCTTCTGGTCAAGTCTGTGTGAGAAGTTTTCCCATGACTATCCCATGAAGCAGGTAGAAAAAAAAATCATGCTGAGGGCAGAGAAAAGCAGACACAAATACCAACAACAGCCTATGCCACAGGCTCTTTGGGATTCAGTGCAGGACTATAAATAAAGCTTAAGCTGCTTTATCGGGTCATGCATCAGTATTTAGATTACCTCCAGTGTTTCATACAGTGTTATGCAAAGGCTGTTACTATGAACTGGAGAGAAATGTGGAGCAGCAGTTTATATTATAAGTAATTTATATTATATCTGTTCACCTAAAAAAGATCATGGTGCCTTTTTAAAATTTGTTTTCTTTTGTAAAGTAGCCACAAGTTGAATTAAATTCATTTTACTGTCACAGGAGAGTAAGAAATGCTGAAAATATTTACATTAGGCTGACATTTTTTTGTTCTTCTTTACTCGGTTACTTGAAACTACTGCTGACTACTTTCCCTTCTGCTTTTGCGCCATCATAAATTACACACTTAATTAACTTTCTTTTGCTCCTTTCTCTTCTACCAGATGCCTCTTGGCAGGCAGTGTGTTGACCACTACCGCACGCTGCATCGGTACAATGTGTTTTCGCATGATGAGATGGTGTGCAACATGGCCACAAAAGCAGATACACTCAGTGTGGTTCTGGCCTCAGCTGTGCACAAGGACATGGTTGCCATGATCCGAGAAGAGGAGCAGCTGAGGGAGAAAGTGAAGAAAATGGTACAGCATCTTTCATCATCTCATGTAGATATAATGACAGAGTTGCATAGTGTATAGACTGTTTTTTTAATAAATAAACACAGGTTTATTTTTCATATGACTACTTTAAAATTTCTTTTTTGTTTTGGCCTCGCAGAAACATGTAAAAATGTGTCACTAAGCTTATTGGCCAGCAGTGAAAGTAGCATACATGTTAAAAAAAAAAGTGCAAAAAGGTGTTGTGTTTAAACACACACGCTGCATCACCCTAATGCATTTGTTGTTGTCTTACACCTTCAGGGAGTGATGCACCACCAGGAGGCAAAGTACGATCACCTCCAGGATGACGAGCGACAATGTGTCAAGTGCAAGACCACCTGCTACCTGTCTGCCATCACCTGTCCCTGTAGCCCCGGAGTATTGGTCTGTCTGTACCACATCAGTAACCTCTGCTCCTGCCCCGTCACCAACTACACACTGAAGTAAGTCCCACTGATTCAGCTGCTTCAGAGGTAGTAAATAATGATTGAAGTTGAAGATGTTTACATCAGTTTTTTGTTTTTTTAGTATTAAACTACAGAAAACTCTGGTTCTTCTGATTTGTGCATCTTATTCTGAGCCCCGTAAATTTATTGTTTTGCTTTGCTGCTACAGTTACAGATACACACTGGATGACCTGTTTTTGATGATGAATTCTGTGAAGCAACGATCGGAGCTGTATGATGAATGGGCCTCCAGTGTAACAGAGACTCTAGAGGCCAAGCTCGAAAAAAAGAAAGGTAAGCAGCAAAAGGACCAAACAGATGGTTTCACGTGATTAAGTAAAATAACCACCGTTTCCTTACACCTAATTTCAGAACATGCAGCTATATTCAAATTTAAAAACAAACAAATGGCTTATACTTGACTGAGTAAGCAGTAATTATAGCATCTGAATGTCGCTTTCTATCATCTTTTTAGCCTCCTCTACCATCCTCCTCCTTTTTGCTTTTCCATTTCCACATTTAATGTGGTTGTTCCAGCATCAACCATTTCAGTTATCTGGGCACAGCTATGGATCATTACAGCCAAAAACAAAAGCACTATCTTCACTTTAGCAAACAAATCATCATTTGCTGGGGAGATTTCCTACCTGCTGGAAGAGAGGATGGCACAGTTGAAGCAAAGTTTATAGACAGCCCATGTAAATGCAGGTGGTTTCATTTATTCTGTAGTTACTATGTTTTGCAAAAGTAGAAAAATACACATCTACACCAAAACAGGGCAGGTGCTGAGCTGAAAACAAGCCAGCAAAGAATGTAAAAAAAAAAGGTGATAGATGCGATAAAATGGATTGCTTTGCCTGCCAAAAATATATATCTATAAACAGTCAGTAATATAATTTTGCTCATCTTTTATCTCAGGAACTACAGCACTGATGAAAACCTTTTAAGTAGAAGTTTGTCCGCTTTCCTGAGTAGCTGTGAGAAATCAGTTCCTTTTATTCACACACGTATCCAAACGTTATTGACTACTTCAGTAGCAGACCCAAAATTTCCTACTCATAAAATTAATACAGCTGTTGCGAACTGCACAGTTAGTCATGTGTGACACGTCCACCACCAGCCTCACTACTGCGAGTTTGGTGTTCTTGTTTATTGTACCACAGCAGCAAGATCTCCTCTTTATCACTCTTCCTGCCTCAGCATCCCTCCTCTCCATGTATTTTAGTCTCAAACTGGGAAAAGAGTCACTCTGTAGGAAGTGTAATTGACGTCCTGTTTAGACTCCTCAGCATGGTGTTAACTGTCTGACATTTATTTTTAAAAGTGCCACTAGTTTAATTAGATTTTGTTTACTGAAGAGGCTCTCACACTGTTCTTGAGAGCTATAGACAGCAGAGCAAAATAGTTTACGAAACTTGCAAATGAGAGCTCTACAGCTTTTTCTCATTATCTTAATTAAGACGCTTTAATGGTTCTGTAAATGTTACTGGGAGAAACATGTAGCAAATCAAAGCAGTAACCTGCAGGGCTGAAAAAAGAAGCCAGTGCATGAGAGCCAAAACTGCCCCCAGTCCCCTAAAACTCCCACATTAAAATGACCAATAAAAAGACTTAAAAATTAAAATAAATGTTTACAGCTTTTTATAAAAATGATTGTTTGGGATAATTTCGCCAGTGATAAAAACTGTTGGTAGATGAATTTTGGAGTTAGGTGTACCAACACAAGCAGCTGTAACTAACTGAAGTCTGCTAGGGTTCACCTGTACTAAATGGAGTCACTGAACAAAACTGCTGTTTGTGTCTTTTGAAGCATTTTTAATGGAGTTATCAGATAAATAGAAATTTGTTTGAGTACTTTATTAGTCTGTTACTTAGTACCAATTAGAAGATATCTGATTTTGTGCATTGCAATCGTACAGTTAGCTCATCCAAATATGCTCACTTCTGGTTTCAAAAAACTCAAAACAAATGTGTGCCACTGTGTTTACATTTTGGCTAACAAAGCTGTGTTTGCACACACTGTTAAAACACACACTGGGCGAGACATCTTGAATGAATGATGTTGACAGCCCCCTCACTATTGGCCATGCCATGTGGGCAGTCATCACACCATACAGTGCTCTAATATTAAGTTGCTCCACAGCTGCACTGCCATTGGAAATAATATGTTTCGAGCTCAGAGGCAAGGCCATCATTTCCTGTGTGAGTGTCTGTGCATTCAGAATGTTTTTGGCCTTTATTGGATGGTCCAGTATAGAGGACACAGTAGTAGGGAGACAGTGAGGGGGGCTGACACACTGAAAACAACCCACCACAGTAAAGACACAGTATTGTGTTACTGCTCAACCAGGTGAGCTATAGTGGCATCCCTTGTGCATACAGTGGTTTGCAGACCTAGGATCAGGTGTTAGAGGTATTTACCTTCATTCTGGGGCAGTTTGTTTGTGCTATTATAAGTCCTTTAGTTAAGCCCCTGGCACAGAGAACACAAAAGTCACAACAGGCAAAGAACTTGAATATGATGAAGTGAATCAATGTGCTAAAAACAATGGAAACGCTTAACTGCCACCTTCGTTTTTGGCTTTCATGGTGCTTTTGTTTACATTTCTTCCTCTTTGCTGAGTTCCATTTCCTTCTTGCCCCAACCTTTTAACCAGTCATTCATGCTACACAAAGCACATATCGCTGTTATATGGTGAGTGCCTCATTGCAGTCCAGACCCAGCCTTAAAGGGCCGATATAACATAACATACAAAAAGAAGCACCCCGAGTTTTGTTCCTGTTTTTGATATTAGATTAGAAGATATTAGAATCACATCAGATAATCATAATTAACTGTTTGACTAAGTGATTCTAAATAAAGTCAGTAAAGAAAAGAAATCCTAAAATCCTTCTACAAATGACTCCACTCCATTGTGATTGTCAGCAAAGTAATTCCTTAAAGAGCTCCTGGAAGCAATTAACCTAAGACTCAGTTAAGTCAATAGTTCTGTAAGTTATAAGATAAAAGTATTTATTGCTCTTTGCAGCACCAGTGGCATGTTCAGCAAAAACAATAAAAAAGAGGTTGAAGTCATCAGTTGCGCAGCAACATGTTGGGCTATTTAAGCTGCAAATGTGTTAGACTATGATTAAGCTGCTCCTGTCTCCTCAGGCCTGCCAGTCTTTCGCGCCCTCCTTGCTGAGTCAGACTCCAAGCTGTTCCCTGACAACGACCTACTGCGTCGGCTTCGTTTGGTCACACAAGATGCTGAGAAGTGCGCGTCTGTGGCACAGCAGCTGTTGAATGGCAAGAAGCAGACCAGGTAACATTAATATGTGATGTCACCCAGGCTTATGAATTACTTCTTCTAACATATTCTTCTTGTTGAATAGTAGTAGTGCCTTAATGAGGTTGATTTCTTCACTCATGGACACAGGTATCGTTGTGGAAGCGGGAAGTCACGGAGCCAGCTGACTGTGGAGGAGCTGAGTTCATTTGTGCGGCAGCTGTATAACCTCTCCTGCAGTCTCCCTCAGGCGCCCCTGTTGAAGGTAAGCCGAGGAGAATGCACTTTCCCTGTTAAATAAATAAAAATGCACTACTTTATCTAATTTCAAGACATCTTTTCCATCTTTAGGAACTCTTGAATCGCATTGAAGACTTCCAGCAGCACAGCGAGAAGGTCCTGGCAGATGAACTTCCCAGTGTTGCTGAGATCCAGAGCCTTTTGGACGTCAGCTTCGACTTCGACGTGGACCTGCCAGAGCTGCCCCGCCTGAGAGTGAGGCTAGAGCAAGCACGATGGCTGGAGGGGGTGCAACAGGCCAGCGCTCAGCCTGCCACCCTGACTCTGGAGACCATGAGGAGGCTCATTGACCAGGGAGTCGGATTAGCACCTCATCCATCAGTGGAGAAAGCCATGGCACGACTTCAAGAGCAGCTCACTATGTCTGAGCACTGGGAGGACAAGGCGAGCAGTCTTCTTAAAGCCAGGTGAGGGCAGCACTGATTAATCCATGATAAAGTTTGCATCGTAGCCACAGAATAGAAGAGCATCCAAAACAGCACCAAGGACATGTTATGGTAGCTTGTCATGCTCTGACTTTAATCCAAAAGAAAACCAGATGATTTCTAAGATGTTATTCTGCTTCTTAGCTTTAACTCTGTGTCCAGGTATTTGCACTGATTGTAACTGAATAATGTAATATTACGTCAGTGCTCCTGATTTTGCTTCATTTTAATTACAGCTAGTGCAAAATGCTGCTGCTAGAATATTCAACAAGACCAACAAAAAGTGAGCATCATGTTTAGTTCTGCCCTCATTCCATTGGTACTCAGTGCTGTCCAGTATTAACTGTCATAAGTGCTTTTCAGAGGCTTTTAATGGCATGGCTGTCAGGAATGCGCATTTACTCTCACCATTATCAGGCAAACTAATCTCCAATCAGGACTTAAATATCAGCATTTAAAAAAAGTTGTTTTGTGTTTCTTCATCATGCTTAGTCCACTGCAGCTTTGAATTTGGGGTTTTCACAGAATTTGAAATAGTGTTTGAAAAATATTTCAGATGTTTGGCAATTAAAATAATATTTAATGTAAACAAGTTTGGTTTTCAAAATAACAAGCTTTATGTTTTATGCAATTTTATGCAATAAAACCTGTATGTACAGAACATTTTTGAAAGTGTTTGTGGTAAAATAAATACTTAGAAAGCTTGTGAACAAAGTGTCATGGCATTTCTTGGTATTGATAATATAGACAACATGGACCTGATGCAAATATTGTGCCACTGTTTACTACCTATGGTGCATCATTTGTGTTTTTCTACCCACCAGACCACCACACTCCATAGAGACCCTTAATGCTGCTGCTGAGAAGGCATCTAGCATCCCTGCCTACCTCCCAAACTGTCTTCTCCTGAAAGACACCATCAGAAAAGCCCGAGAGTGGCTGCAAGAAGCTGAGGAGCTTCAGGTTAGCAGGAAATTTTCAGAATGGTTCGACTATCAGGAAATATAATATTATTATATATTTTTTTGACAGGGTGTGATTTAAAAACAATTGTGATGGTGTTTCCACTAATAACGGTTAAGAGTTCTCCTGTCATGAAAACTGGCTAGTAACCTATTACTGGAATTAATGGAAGTGTGTGAGGTTACTGCAACAAAGAGGCTGCTCTTAGAGGTGTATAAAAGACAGCAGGAAGGCAGTGAAACTGTGTCACTCACACTTGTGACCAAAAATAGAGGCGTCTGGGGCGTAAAAAGTGTGGAGGGGTGTGTGAGTAAAAACTATTTTTAGATTCAGCCCAAGCAGCCTCCGTGTTTCACAGCAGCAGTGAAGATGACGCTGTCATAGTTATTTTCAGGCTGGAACCTCTCCACTCTGACCCACACGCAGAGTGAGAGGAAAGAGGCGGTGCAGCGAAAACGGGGAGTAAAGAAAGTCAACAACACAAGCGCCCATTACTGTAACTACTCTCTGAGTGGAAAAGTCCAAAAAGAATCCTATATTAAACCACCTGTTCAACACACTCAAAGGTGTAGAAAAGCATCTTTTTGCCTGATCCTATCCTCTGCTGATTTATTTTGTACAGCAACTATATAGTATACTGAAAAAAAGTGCTGGCTTAGCTATTGTAAGCTTTGCTGTGCCTTTCAGTGTCTGCACTATGGTGACATGCAGGGTTAAGTGTAAACGGGAGCACAACTTCCTTTATTTTAAGGCTTTAGTTACTAATTATTCTTCAGATTTAGCTTATTAATGTAAAATACAAATCTTCTAATAGGTTATGTTATGCTGTGTTATTTGAACTATTAAGCTACTCAGTAGTATATAACTTAATAAAAATTATTTGTTTTTGTTTTTTTACGCACCAGAAAAATGTACACAAGGCCAATATAACTGGTCAGCTGGCTCAGGGGATCAGCGGGGCAAAAAAAGTGTGTTACACTTAAAAAATTATCTTCTTATTTCAGGTCAGCGGCTGCATCCCGATGATGGACACCCTCTCTGACATGGTGCTACGAGGACAAGCCATTCAAGTCCACCTGGAGCCTTTAGATAGGCTGGAGTCTCTCATGGCACAAGTGCAGGAATGGAAAGAATCAGCTGCAGCAACTTTCCTTCAAAAAGACGCAACTCTCACCTTACTGGAGGTAAAATCCTGCAGATTTAAAAGGATTATTAGGACATTTTCAAACATTTTCTGCTGAGGTTAAAACCTGGAAGGCGGTAACCGCTTATCAGGTTTTAACCTCAGCAGAAAATGTTTGATTTGTCCAATTCTTCCTGTTTCTACTTCTCTTTTGTGTGGAGAGAGGTGAGCTTTTGTTTGGTGAATTTGAATACTGAAAAAAATTATATATATATATATATATATATATATATATATATATATATATATATATATATATATATATATATATATATATTTT